>JOMC01000240.1:0-44563 GCA_000812125.1 Aspergillus ustus
TGGGGTTGGGGTTGGGGTTGGGGGGTGAGCAGTGAGGAGGAGGGGATTTCGGGTTGAGATGTTTTCCTTTTTTTTTTTTTTGCTGAGCTTGGGTCAGGAGAGATGCTTCTGGTACTGATATATATATGTCTAGTTCATTTAATCGTGGCTTGTTCGTGTTCGTCTATCTATCGAGGCCCTTTCCTCGAATGCAGACTAGGGAGCAGGCCAGACGGCAGGGCGGACCCTGCTCGTTCATTCAAGACCATGCATGGCACATGGACCTCGAAAGCGAGCCCATTCCACACTCCTACCGCATCCCCTCACACCGCCCAGAAATTATATACATATAGTAAGTATCAGGTATCTATTTATTATGCCCCGTAACAGCGCCCCAAATATACGCCACCCACCCACCAAGGGTAAGCGCCATAATACAGACGAACCCCGTGATCGCAAGCCGGCGCGTGCGCCGCGCATTCGTAACGAGATTCTTCTCCCTCAGCGCCTCGATAATCTCCGGCCCGCCGTGGTTCAGCCGCTTCCAGCGCGTCCACTGCAACAGCCCCAGCTCGGGGACGAAGATCGAGCCGACGAGGATCGCCAGGCCGACGGCGAGGCCTGCGGTGCCTTGGAAGAGGTAGACTTGTACGGCGCGTCGGTAGGAGTTGTTGTCCGCGTCTTGCAGCGCGCCGGTTAGGATGCGGATTATAATGTTCATCCTGCGTGAGAATTTCTTTTAGCATGATGGTGGTGGATATAGGCAGCGGCATGAGAAAGGGGGTAAGGAACGTACGCATTATTCATGGTAATCTTGAGCGCATACGCGGACCCGAAGACGGACTGGTGCCAGAGGGTCGTGCGGATGCTGTCGATGACGGAGGTCGCGCCGAGCGAGGAGCCGATGGCGAAGACGGCGAACGAGGCGGCGGTTCCGCTGGTCGAGGGGGCGAAGTTGACCAGGGCCATCGCAAGGAATGTGAGGAAGCCACAGACGAAGACTTGACACATAAACATGTTAGAATGGGTGTTTGGATAGGTGTAAGTCGGGCGAGAGTGGTACTCACGGACTGAAGCGCGATTTCCTAGGATATCGATGAAGACGCCGAGGCAGGGGACGAGGAAGAAGCCTTGAAAAGAGTTAGCTGTGCTTTTTTCTTCTCTGAATTGGTATGTACGCACCTGCATACTGCGACAACGCACTATACCAACCCGCCTTGACGGAATCAACCTTGAAGCGCTGCTCAGCGAGCTCGGTCGCATTCTGGCTAAAGACCAGCGCAGCACTCGTCTGGAACAGCGAGAAGCCGAGAACGCACCACAACGTCCACGGCAGCTGCAGCATCTTCTGCCACTCGAACTTCTTGTTCTTGTCGGTGAGCTCTTCCTTGGTCGCCTTGTCGCGCCGCGCCTGGTAGTGCTTGTTGCAGTACTGGGTGAAGAACCAGAAGACGACGGTTGTGAAGTTTGTGAACAGGTTCATAAACACCGAGGTCCAGAAGACCCAGGCGAAGTTGCCGGTGTTCTGCCTCGAGTTAGAAAAGGAGGCGCTAGAGAGTGGGTTGGCCATGGGGGTTACCTTTGCAATGACATTCGCAGTTGACTTGCCGACGAATCCACCAATCTATTACAACTTAGCAAGTTCCTCGACGGTCCAGGAGCTAGATATTGTCATGTCATATCCTACCTTCCCAATAGCCAACTCAAACCCAAGCGTAGACGCAAACCCATTACTGGGCGCAAACCACGAAGAGAACATCTTATACTGGGCAATCTGCGTCGCGATATCGCCCAGCGCAAGAATGACTCTACCCCCGATCATAAAGTTGAACGAGCGCACCTGCGTCGCAGCCGCAACGAGAATCGACCCGATCGTGTAGACGATGTTTCCCGTGACCATCATCCCAGCTCCGCCGACGCGGTCGGTGATGATCCCGCTCAGCAGCATGAGCACCGTCGCCATGAAGTCCTCGCTTGCTTCGAGGAGCGAGAACTGCGTGTTGTTGATGTGCATTTCCTGCGAACCGGTATTAGATAACTTGATCTTTTGTAGGAGGAGAGTAGAACGCTAGCTAGGTAACTACATACCTTCTTGATGGTACTCTTCATCGCACCGGTAACGCCGGAACTCCAGTGCGATCCGAAGCTGATACACGAGATCAGGAAGACTGCCAACAGCTTCGCGGCCAATGGCGGCGGCTGGAGCCCGATCTCGGCGCTATTCGTGTCCGACGCTTTCGAGGACGGCACCTCCTCCTCGGGAAGAGCGGCGGCGACCACATCGGCCGGCGCCTTGACGTTCGTCTCATCGGCGGACATTGTGCACGAATTTTCGACGACCGGGAAAGGAACGAGGGAGGGGAGTCTCGAGAGAACGAAGTGGGTTTTTTTTTCCCAGCGGGAGAAACAGGGCGCTATTTATTTATCAATCGAGCTCCGGGAGGGGAACCAGAAACCTTCAGGACGCCACGTGGGACGTGCGAAAGGCCCGATGAGCGGTCTCGGGCAGGTTCCGAGTGTCGGTGGGCGTTCATTTTCAACTCTGGTGGGGGTTGTGCGCGTTTATCTGATCATCAGATAATTGATAATCTAAAGTGGAGCCAGCAGGAGGTCCGCCAAGTTCTTGGAAGATAAGATGGAAGAGTTTTCACTCCGAATATTTGCCGGCCGCGAGTCAGCGTTGCGTATGCAGAGATGAACTTGGGTTTACAGATTCTCTGTATTTTGTTGCAGGAGGCAAGTCAATGTTGAATACATAGGCGAGCAACAACGTTCCTTTCCAATGCTGCTTTTCCCCCTCTCCCAATCGCGATGCTCGTTCCATCCACCGTGCACAGCGGCGTCACTGATTAGGGCAGGTACCCTTAGCGGCGGGGCTCGAGCCAGCTTTGCGGCCTCCGCGGATTCCTAGTCCGAGATCAAGGTAGTACGTATCTACGACGCCACTACGGAGTAGTTAGTTAGTTAGTTGGTATCTAGTCCCAGTCAACAATCGGCCCGTCTCCCCGAAATAGCTTCTCTCCTAGTCCTTGAACCCGGTAGGGCTGTCGGACTTTCGGAAGCAACCGTCCGGGCGTCACCTTAGTCAAGCTCCGAACATCGCCTTTACCTATGTACGTACGTACATTGCCACATGGAGCCCCACCGGCTTTCCAGCTACTACTAGCTACTGGACTCCGGAGGGGTACCGAACATCACTACCTGTTCGGTTGCATCTGGGACGTTATTGCTCAGGTGGAGCGAGCTCGGCCTTCTATACTACATGGGGCTACCAAGCTGAGCAAGTAATGAGCCAATGATGCGGGTCACTCGCTACCTATTGTTTCTTCTCGCAGGCCGGCAACAAACAGGTTTTGCGGCTAGGCAATCAATCATATACTATGTAGAATCTAGATACATTGCACCGTCTCTGCATTCGCAAAAAAAGGTCTAGGGAAAACCCACATCCATCGAGAGACGGGGAAAAAACCTATACCGAGACGAGACCCTAAGACTACAAGCAAAACCAAGGGTACAAGAAAAATCCTAGAATACAGAGACCCCCACTCCCACTCCTAATCGCACTCCCAATCCTCCCTCCTACCAGCCCGCACCGACATTCTTACATTATTGTGTAAGAGAGGTGTCCCCAGTTCTCACTCCTGTTCAACCTCAAAATCAATCTCGATCTCACGCGCACGAGAGTCGACCCGACTAGCCGGACAACAAGGCTGCTGGATCGTCATCGCCTGGCACTCGTTGAGAACGCTCTCCGGGGCACCGCAATTACCGATTCGGACGCGATGCTGCGTATATTGGCCCCTATAGTTCATAATGATAATGTTAGTTAACCGAACCGGGGAAAGGTACGCAGCAGTGGGCACAGCGCCGGCACTCTCTCAGCCGCAAACGTCTCCCACTGGCCCATTAAGATGAACCAGCCCCGCTACCGAAAAGAAAAAGGGAAAAGAAAAGTGTATCACTCTACATACCTCACACCAAGATCCCTCCAACATCTCCCCGCAATATCGGCATGGCCGTCTTGGCTGTTCACGGGCCCGGCGACTTGGATTGAGTGTGGAGCTGCGCCACCGCTGAGCTGATAGTTGCTAAGGTAGACGCAGAATTGAGGCGGGTCGTCGTTGCTGCGAGGGGTAAATTGGAAGTGTGATTTATTAGCTTGCGCACTGTCTCTCTCTCTCTCGCTATAGATCGATTTGTGTGTTTGTGTGGAATTTTGGTATGGTATTAAGTAGGGGTGATGGATTACCTAGGCTCCCAGCGGACGGTCCATGCATTGCACAGGTTGATGGGGTTGGGCGCGGGAGGGGAGAGACAGCGGACTGCTGAGGCGGTTGCGGCAAGCGTGGCGAGCGTGGCGAGGAAGGGGATTGTAAGGAGCATTTTTTTTTCTTATTGGTATGGTCAAGATGGATAATATATATTGTAGATTTTGAAGTTAGAGAGTGTTGTAGTTAGAGAGGAAAAGAGGAAGCAAGATGATGGTTAAGCAGTGCCTCAGATGCAGCGAGAGCTAGCATGCATTTATACCAGAGCAGCAGACACGCTGCCTATCCCGACAACATCCCGGGTAGACGTAAGTTTCTGATCTCCCACCATAGCCTTGGCCAGCCAAACCATTCATTCATTGTCAGGCTTCGCCCCTCCAGCTAAGCTGAAGAGCCGCTCGTAACCATCCCAGCTTTCCATTGAATGGACTGAAAGGCCGGGAACTTGAACTGACATATATCCCTGAACCCTACACAGTCATCTTGCGTTGGCCATTCCAGTCCAATGGATCAGGGTTCCCCAGATAAGACACTGTGTACTCTGGATAAGATCGAGGCATGCATGCATGGGGATATGGTGGGGGAGTTCTGGTTACATCTTCTTCGAACGGGTCCAGAATTGGAAACACGACTGGTATTTCATTTCACTCTCCGTATAACGAGTGCTGTGTACATGTGTACAGCTAAAGCTGAGGAGAAGGACCTGTTAACAAAAGCAATGCTTACGGCGTAATTAAAGTGGGTTAAACAAGCCGTTGACATTCAAATGTTTGCGCCGGTTATATGCGGCTTGCAATTGGATAGCTAGCATAGACAGCTAAGACGTCGATCTGGTTTGGAGTCCATCCTGACACTGTGAGGCTGTTCTGGACCCCACTGTAAGATTGCCTCGCAGCGGCCTGCAATGGAATCGATTACGATGACCCCCGACCATCTCCGCGGGTAAGCGACTCGTTCAGGCTGATGCCAACACGCAAAGTTTGGCAACTATACCATGTGAAGTGACCCCGGCGCTACTTCTTCCAAGCTGCTATTTCCGAAACTGTACCAGCTCGCATGGCTTGATGATGTTTGACTTTCTTAATTGGTGGCACACGCGCCCTAGCTTCCAAGTATTATGGCGACAACTGGTGGTACGCATGTGAGACATCCCAATAATCCCACAGCGGCTCGGAAATTTGAATCCATCAGTAGGAGCATATCGCAATTGGCTGGAGGCATATAGTAAGGATCAGAGCGCGGCGGCCAGTAAGAAATCCCCAAATGACGTATAATATTGTTCTAGGGTGACCCTTGCGTTGATGCAAGCACCACTAGCTAGCGCTACATTGGGAGTGTATATGATCACCTGTTATAATCATCAGCCCCAGCAGCCCTACCTAGAACGAGTGACACGGACACCTCTCGCAGACTGCGAACCACTCCGCCC
This sequence comes from Aspergillus ustus, assembly GCA_000812125.1. Lineage (NCBI taxonomy): Eukaryota > Fungi > Ascomycota > Eurotiomycetes > Eurotiales > Aspergillaceae > Aspergillus > Aspergillus ustus. The sequence goes on from JOMC01000240.1 coordinate 5,677, forward strand.
ATACGTAGCCTGCCCTACCTACCTGTTCGTTTCCTGATGCCTGTGTGTAACCCTACAGCCAGCCACATCCTCCCCCACCACCCAGGCCTGCTAGAGAGCCTCAGTGCAACGCGAATCTTACACCTCTCGCGCATTCGGCCAATCAACCAGAGAATCGTCAATTTCAGGAAGGCCTGGCGCACCATGTATCTTTCCCATTCAGGTATTTGCAGGCGGGCAGTGTCCGGCATCGCCGTCATACATACAAATGAACAAACATACATACATATGTACATATGTACATATGAGGCTGAAACTTGGACAATCCCGTCGAGTGGTAATGTGCTTTATTTTCTTGTAATGATGAAGGCTAGAATCGCTCTCACAGTCCTGCCGCAGAGACCTGCAGGGCGATACGCTGGTCCAAGCCCGCATGATGAACCCTCTAGACGAGCTTTGGATTACATGCCACCATCTGGCACCTTGATTCGAGACCCATCTCCAGCCGATCAGCTGCCCTACTCGCGCCCAGGTAATCCACTTGCAACGTGTCCATCAGACCTCCTAGACATAAGGGCCAGTCAAACTCATGTTCGTCCATCGTTGTACAAGAGCTCTCTCCCTTGCTTACTTTTTTTTCTCTCTCGAGCGCTGAAAAGCTTGCTCGACATACACCATCGAACGCACGGCTGGGCTTACCTGCTGACGAGAACTTGCCCCAGTCCCTTGCTTTTGCTTTGAGTGCGGAGTTCTCCCTATGTAGTTATCTGGTTGGCATACTGCAGATCTTTTTTTTCCCCCAACGGCGCCGCCTCAAGGTCAAGTCTTCCCTTGCGATCTGCAAAATGTATGCAGATATGGGCTTGCGGCGCGGATTGGGCGCGAACTAATTATATCCAGAGCAGATTGCAACATAGCTTACGAAACAAACAACCACTAGACAATAAACGGCTGATCATTGTTTCCCACCGATGCCCGATGGTGGCCGGATCATGAGGACAGCTAATTTGATTTACTAAACAGATGCTACACTTAGCTTCTCCTTGCGTGAATGTTTGTTTCACACCCAACCAATTGACAGCGATGGCAGATAGTTCCGAAGCGGTTCGTTCTCCGCGGAATGAACGTTTTTTTTTTTTTTTACCCAATCTTTGAGTACGAAGCGAGAACTTATCCGGATTCGATGTACATGTGATATCGGTGTGAAAAAAAGCCCTCTGCGAACCAAAAAAAAGAAAAAAAAGAGGTGCCATAGCCCGGCCCGCCAATCTAGAAATGTTGCATAATCCACTCTTCGCTTATATTACGGGAGTACTACTAGGTCTTTACGTTTGCCTACAGATAGTTCTGATTAGTGGTGTGGTCCTTCTATCCTGCTGTTGCATGGCACAGCGTATGGAACAGCCCTTCTAATTAGTGCCACTTCAAGTTGAATTCAGATATGTATGTATGTACCTTCCGGTGATAGTACTTCTCCGCTCCAAGTGTGGCCGGTCGCTGGATAAGCAGTGACAATGACCCCCCCGTTTGATAGCATGTATTCCTGTATCTACCATAAGATTATTAAGGATTCTAGTGATACTTGGTAGCCAACTATCTGATCTGCGCTTAGAAATAGTTGGCACAGCGCGCGAGCGCGATGTGGCTTCCCTTTCATGTCAAGTCTATGGCCGACGTGCTAGGGCTAACATTGTGTCGCTCTCAGCCAGAAATATGGCCGTGCTTCTCCATGTATTTCTACGGAGCATGGCCTAGCTGGGGAGCGATCACTCACTCGCTCACTCTCCTGCTCTGTTATAAGCAACGCCAGCCTAGGGTTGAAATCAGGAGATACCAATGGAGTGGATGAGACGGGCAAACAGTGCTGTTACCCATGATATTAATCAATCAACCAAGCAGGGCGGGCCCCCATCCATAAGTCGACCAGTGAGGGGTTCTAGATGAGTCTCGCAAAAAATGACATATGGATCTTGTATATACTGTTGCGACCCACCATATGCTAGCATTCAAACTACAGGACCTTTGGGGAATAGACAGTAAGTAACTGAGAATAGATAGTAAATAACATTCTTAGTTCTTCACTATACGTAGTAACCTATTTTATCTCCGCTGAAAGGTCCGCCTCTTGCGCTCCACTGAGGCCCGTGGGGTACTGTAACCGGGCGGGCGGGCTGCGACTCGGGACTCCCAATGGGCTTGGCCGTTCACCAAGCTCCAACCAAGGGCAGCCTAGTACATTCAGTAGGTACAACGATGTAGATACTAGTACCGGTTATCCATCTATCTACCTTTCAGTGCGTGCGTTTCGAATCTATTCATTTCACCTGCACACGGTAGATTTCCCCCTGTTTTCGCTTTCTTTTTTTGTTGGTGTTCCGGACCATCGCCTCAAACACAACCTGGCGCTGTGTTCATCCATTGAATTGTAGCGATGCCCCCGCTCCTACTAAATATCCCATCAGAGATCCTCCTCCACATCACACACTTCCTCGACACAGCCCGCGACATCAATTCAATATCACGAACGAGTCGCACACTCGCACACTCTACGCCCTCCTCAACCCGACACTATACACCCACAACGTCCGCTCCCAAAAAGCAGCGCGCTCCTCTGGGTCGCGATAGCCAACAACCCCACAACCGCACAACTCTTCCTGTCACACAGCGGGAATCTCAATACCATCGAAGAAGTCTACACACACAGACGCCACTGGGTCTCGCGGCGCGGTACGCGTTGACATACGGCGATCGTATCGCTGCTACTGGGGGGACCCGCAGAAGTCGAGTGCCAAGCTAGCAGCGGATTCGCGACGCCGTTCGCATGGGCAGTTGGCAACGGGAATGAGGGGGTTGCGAGATTGCTTGTCGTTCGCGTCGGGGCGAGCGAATGTCAAGTCGGATTCTGGTCGATGGGCTGCCGCTGCTGTGTTGTGTTATACGGCGAAGCCGGGAAATGAGGCGCGGGTGCGGATTTTAGTTGATGTTGCGGCGGTGGATGTTAATGCTACTACCGATGGAGAGGGGATGAGTGCGCTTGCGTATGCGGCGGTGGGTGGGTGGCTGGGTTTGAGGGTGTTGTGGGGGTTTTGTTGCGGGGTGAGGGGGTTGATTTGGAGAGTAGAGACGGGAACGGGATGACGGCGTTGGGACATGCGGTTAAGAATGGGAGGGTGGTTGAGTCGGAGTCGCGGAGGGGGGTTGATGTGAATGCTAGAAATGGACAGGGGGTCACGCCGTTGGTGTGGGCCGCTAGAAATGGGCATATCGAGATGGTGGAGGTGAGTGTGCTATTGGGGACTGGGGAGATAGATGTTGATGTCAAATATGAGCGGGGGTTGACTGCGTTGGAGACAGCCGTCAAGCTTGACAAGCATCTTCTGGCGCAGCCGCTGGAGGAATATCAGTAGGAGAGCCAATAGAGTCGAGTGTATTTCGTATTGGATACGCACGGATCATCGGCAGGTCTTGGCCAATATATAAAGATCTGCAGTCGCGGTGCTTGTTCCAGTAGCCTCCTTGTTGATCCGCAGCCTCGGAACCTGCTCGCCCAGTGTCCCATTCACCATGCACTGTTACACAAGGACTCAACTAGATGATCTGCAAAGTCCGTAGATGAGATACAAAACCGACTCGATATCCCAGATCAGAGACATGAAATGAGAGCAACATGTCCAATTTATCACCCCGGATGGGCGTACGTACCCCCTAACAGGAAGCGACCGCTGGAGCCACGACCGAACGATGATCGCCCTCTCGATTAACCATTTCGAGGCAACGCCGGCGGGGATGTGTTCCTGTAATCCTCCGGAATTTCGGCCCCGGAGTTATCCTATAAATCCTCTTGATCGTCGCGAATTTCTCAGCTGCGGCGCATCTTCATCGTCACCATCACCATCGCCATCTCCCTCGCGTCGAGATGATTCAGGCGCTGGAAGGTCTATCACCAACAAATCCGGGGGTCCTCACGGCGCTCGCGATCGCAATCCTGCTGGGATACCTGCTCCTCTTCCACGAGTCGCATTCCCTGCCCCTCGTGAATGGCAAGCAGCGATTCGAATTCCGGCTGATCCACGCGAAGCGACGCTTCCTGTTCGGTGCGCGCGGGTTGATCCGCGCGGGGCTGGATCAGGTACGTACATCTCACATTGCTTTTCTTTTTTTTCTCCCTTAGCTCAATTGCGATCACAGTCCACTGAATTGTTACACAATCCAATCCCACCTCCAACTCTCTCCGCTCGAATCCTGCTAACACACCTATGTACATCTCTAGTGGCCCGCATTCAAAATCACAGCCGAGAACGGCTATCGCGTGATCCTGGGCCCGCAGTACGCGAATGAGATCCGGAGCAACGAGGCCGTGAGCTTCGGGCGGGCCGTCGCACATGATTTCCACGCGCACATTCCGGGCTTCGAGCCGTTTATGGAGGGGACGGGCGCCGAGATTATTCTCCAGGATGTTGTTCGGTTGAGGTTGACGCAGAGCCTTGGTGTGTAGCCCCCCCGGCATGAGTATAGATAGATTGATGAGGGGAAGAAGGGCTGACTGATGGACTGGATGATGAAATGTAGCGGCCGTGACGAAGCCGCTCTCCGATGAAACCGCGCATGCGCTGCAGACGAACTGGGGCGATAGCCCCGGTAAGAAATGACCCTGCGTACCTCTTCTTTCCAGCAGCACATCTTACTGATCTCTCCGATAGAATGGCACCCGATCCCGCTCAAACCAACAATCCTCTCCATCGTCTCTCAGCTCTCGTCCAAGGTATTTCTCGGCGACCAAATCTGCCGAAACCCGCACTGGCTACGCATCACAGTCGCCTACGCAATCGACTCCTTCTTCGCCGCCGAAGCACTCCGCCTCTGGCCCTCCTTCCTCCGCCCCCTCGTCGCGCCTTTCCTCCCCACCGTCCGGAAAGTACAATCCGACATGGCCGAAGCGCGCCAGATCATCGCGCCGGTCCTCGCGCGCCGAAAGGCAGAGAAACAAGCTGCGCTTGATGAAGGGAAGGAGGTAGAGCGGTACAGCGACGCACTCGAGTGGATGGAGCAGTGCGCGAAGGGACGCGAGTATGACGCGGCCGTCGCGCAGCTTTCGCTCTCGCTAGCGGCGATCCATACCACGTCTGATATGCTCACGCAGGCGCTGTACGATATCTGCGCGCAGGAGGGGGTTGTCGAGGAGATGCGCAGGGAGATTGTTGATGTTATCCAGCGCGAGGGGTGGGGGAAGACTACACTCCATCAGCTCAAGCTGATGGATAGTGTCCTCAAGGAGAGTCAGAGGTTGAAGCCGACTACTCTTGGTACGTTCCCCTTTTCTCCCTTATGTACCACCGCCCGCGAAGTATGGAGGGTAGAGGCTAATGTATATGTGTTGCAGCAACAATGCGCCGCATGGCCATCAAACCCCTCACCCTCTCCGACGGCACAACCGTACCCAAAAACTCCATCCTGTTCGTCTCTTGCGAGCGCATGTGGGATAGCAGTGTATACCCTGCGCCTGAAAAATTCGATCCCTACCGGTTTCTCAAGCTCCGCGAAACCGCGGGTCAAGAATCCGCTGCGCAGCTCGTCTCCCCCTCGCCGGACCACATGGGGTTCGGACTGGGCAAACACGCATGCCCGGGCCGATTCTTCGCGGCGAATGAACTGAAAATCGCGCTTTGTCATATTTTGCTGAAATATGATCTTGCGTTTGACGAGGGGTGGATCGATCCGAAGCCGTTTGCGATGGGGTTGGCGTTTTCGGCAGAGCACAGGGCGACGATCAGGATTCGAAGGCGCGGGGAGGAGATTGTTTTGTAGACCAGAGAGGGGGAGGTAACTATACAATGTTTTTGTCAGCTGGCGCTTAAGGAAATCAAGCGCGGATATGACGTTACTGTGTTAGTGAGGGGAGAGCGGGGAAGGCGGGCTGCAGTGTGGTCCTGGTGAGAAGGGAGGCCCTTTATCTTTATACATATACTTTCTTGTCTTCATCCGTCAGGTCAGTCCCAGGTTGAAATGAAATCAAATGAAATGTCTGGCCAAATCAGACCTTTGGTTAAAAAGATAATAACCCGGGCGTTGGGGCGGGGGAGCTAAATAATATTTACGAAATGAAACAGTTGGACTTAGTACCCAGGTTATGTATTTATTAGTTATTTATTATATAGCCCTCACTAAGGAATCTCCGGGCGGGTTGCACAGATCTGCAATGAATATGTAGGTCTGACTGGCCCAATGGCGTAAAGGGATACATAGGACCACGATAGCCGCTTGTTTTGACTCCAGCCTGTTGATGTCAGTATTTATCATCATGGGCGTCATCTGCCGTTGCCTGTTGAATTGCGGTGACCAGCTAGGTATTGGTTCCCAGCTGGTCCACATCGACCCATTTGAAGAGTTGTCGGTTTTCTCAGTCTAGGTCGGAAAAGCGCTACATGGCCCGATTAGTGAGATTTCTCTTAGAAAAAAGGTCTATTCGGCTCGAATGGACTTTAAAGGAGAGAAGAAGAAAAAAAGGGAAGGAAGAGGACGAAAGAAAACACACATTTGCGCTGCGATAAAATGTCATTTCCGGTAGGCATGCCGCATATGTATCCCCGTATCCAGCTTCCTTGATGACTTGCTTCTGCACTCACAACTAGCCACGGCACGCATAGGGCGAATACGAGATAGGGCCCGGGTACATACATACCAACGCTGCCCGGTACCTTCAAACAGCATCCATTTCCCGGAGGACGAACAGACTCATGGTCTTGGTTCCACCATCATCATATCTACCTTTGCTTCCGCGCCGTACGTGGGCCAAAACTCTCGACCTCAGAGTCGAGGACAAGCAGGGAGGGGTATAGTACGTGGGCAAAGTAGGCTTAACCGAACAGGTCCATAAACTTCCACATCACGAGATGGAAGGAACCCCTATTATTACCCATCAAGAATGCCCACATAATGGCTAGTTACATCATTCAAGACGTTGGCTTTGTTAATAATGAAACAAATCACCAAGACAGGGAGGGATATCTCACCTCACTAGTTTGCTCTCCGGCTGGCTTTCTTAGTTCATAGTTCTCTAAAGGCCACGGTCATTGGCGGCGGCATGTATTGGCCGGTTAATCTTGAGATACCTACCAATCAGACACCCGTAACCAGAAAAGTGAAAACAGTGATCAGGCGAGATTGAGGTAAGTAACACAACGAGACAATGGATGGCAGGGAGAGCAGTTCTTGCTATGTATGTATGTATGGATGTATGGATGTATGTATGGGGTGACGAACTCACCATCCGGTCGAGAGACGAGTTCCCCCACCCCTTGTTCCGCGTATTCATTGCACTCCTTCGCAATAATCCCCATAAAGAGCTCGCGGTTTTCTGGGGGTGACCATTTGTTCGTAGACAAGATGCCACTTGCTCGTTTAGTCGTGCGGAACGAGAGGGAGTAACTTTTTTCGCCTCGGCGGGGGTCCATGCGGTCAATGTCAATCTTGACTAAATAGGTAGTAGATGAATGAAACACTTGATGTTAGTATCAATTCAATGGTTGGTCATCTTGTTTTGATACTGAGGTTGTTGCCGTTTCAAGGGTAGCAGTAGTGTGGTAAAGATCGGTTGCATACCGCGAGTTCTTTCAGGTTAGATCACAGACATGGCTATTGTCTCGCAAGTCAAGTTAGGGAGGCATGGGCGAGCAGGTAGTATGGCAGAACAGAGTGGAGTTCTTCTTGAGCCAAATGCTATATGAAATACATTCAAGACCTATCTGAGCTTGCTACAAAAACCAAAGCAACATTACGCATTCATGTAATATTTCTTTCAAGGCCTGAGGAAAAAGGGATGCCATCTTGTACCATGTACAAGGACGCGACTGATTTATCAGTAGATAACATCTGATATATGGTTCTAAACTGCATGATATAGGGCTAGATTGGGGGCGACTGAACAAATAACATTTAACGCACTCTTTTTTTTTTTTCATTTTCAGGTTTTATTTTTGCTGTAGCTAGTATCTCCTCCACTATTTATTATGAAACCCTCCAAGAGGATGACGGCCTCAGGGGCCACTTACCAGCCTGAGATATCCACCATTTCTTCCAGCTCGAGGAGGTCCTTCGGGGCAGAAGCGTCAATGGGTTTGAGCATCACATTATCAAATGTCATATCCCGGACGTCCTTTTTTAACGCGCTCGACCAAGTCAATACATTCGCCTTTAGACAAGGAAATATAAGTCAGCCGGTCATTTGCTGCGGTGGGGGACCGGCGACACAGTCTCCCGGAGAATGAAGAGAAGAAGATGAAGGAGGGGGGCAAGCAGAAGATGATGGTATCGTCAAAAAAGGAGTCCAGTTCAAGTGGCAGGCAGGCCTGGTTGAAAACTATCTGGCTCAGGGCATGGAGATTTCCCTCCTCCTTCAATTGGCGGATGAAGCGTGGCCAGGAGTAACACGCAGTCCGACGGAAGGCAAGCGTGATCAGGCTGTCACGCATGGACGAGAGGAAAGGGATCATCTGCTTTCCAAGACCGGACTTGCCACCCTCGATTGTCCCGCCGGAGAGACCGATCTCCTCAAGCTTCGGCCTCTGGTCACTCGAAATGATGGCCTCAGGAAAGCCATCTTGAATCACGAAATTGTGCATGGCAAGCCTCTTCACCTCGGGCGCGGCTAGAACAATCTTTGCGAAGCGGCCGTCCTCGAGTGCGCAGCCAAGGCCCGTGAAAGTGAGCGAATGCAGGTGCGAAGCTGCTCTCTTGAATTTGGGGCAATCGGGGAACTCGTCATCGTTGAACAGCCCGCGAGTAGACGTGTGGGGAGCCAGATCCAACCCGTGTTCAAACCCAGTGAAGTAAAGGGATGATGATTGCTTGCGTCGCGGACAATCCGCAGGACGAAGCGCGTGCAATCGACGAGGGACAGGGAAGGATGAGGGATGTCCCCCTGCGGCGGTCTGAACAAATGCCCCGCAGTCGCGATGGATTTGCAATTGCGCAGCTTGTTGATGGTCTCCGTCCACTGCGAGACAGCCTCCTTGTCCAGGATCAGGTTCCCGTTGTCGTCTTGTTGCCATGTGAAGCCTCCGCCGAACAAAGTCATGGTGATCTCGCCACTTCACCTCTGGGCCTGGTACTGCTTTAGGAGATCCGCTTTCAGAGTAACGAGAACCTTATTGATAGCTGCACCGAGTTCTGGGTTCTTGGCGAGCTCCTTGAGGGAGTCAAGGGACAAATCGGTTTCGAAGGGTTTGCCATAGTATTCGCGCTTGAAATAGGGGTTGGTGCAGTTTGCGATGTACTTGCACGTCGGCCTGAGACGGCATAGTCAGAAAGCCTTAACTTGCTTGCGATCATTTCACACCGCGGACGATGGGAAGCCGAAGAAGACTCTACTCTGGTACGACACCGGGTTCACCAAATCCATGTACACGCCGCTGGAAGCCGGGTGCTGGCATCATCTTGAGGTCGTCCAGACCCTCCTAGACGCCGGAGTGGACCCGACATTTCTGCCATTTCCGGGCATCGCCCGCCTCGTGTGCTCGGGAAACCTCACGCAGGAACCTTGGTGCTGGATCTGTTGCTGAAGAACAGGCTCTTGCTCACACTTACCAAGTGCAAGAGCGGGGAAACGATGCTGCACTAGGTACGCGTGTGCGCACGCATGGCGAGCCGCGCTCCGCAATCGATCTGCTCCTCGCTAATTTACGGGGTGATGACGCCCGATCCCACCGAGGTGATATGGTGGCTGAGCCCGCTGCACCACGCGACGCGATCGAAAACCACGCCGACGACCCCCACGGACGACGAGGGGAATCTGGATTTCGTCCGTTGGCTGCTGCGCAAGCTGGAATTCCAGCGCCCCCGGCGGCTGGATCGGCGCGACAGGACGCCTCTGCACTACGCCGCGATGGAGGCGGATGTCAAGGTTGCGGAGCTGTTGCTCGAGGTGTTCGACGCCCCTGTCAACAATGTGAATGATTTCGGGTGCACACCCTTGTTCACTGCTCTCTAGTACGAAGAGCGCGGCGGGTTCAAGGCTGTTCCTGTTCTTCTTAAGGCCGGTGCCTCCCTCACGGTAGCCAACGGCTTGAAAAAGACGCTGCTGCACTGTGCCATTGAGAAGTGTCACGACAATGCTGTCGCTGCCGAGGGTTCTTATCAGCAAAAGCCGAAGGAGCTCATGCGCATGGCTTTTAATGTGTGGGTGGCAGAAGTTGGGTACGAGCGGCCTAACCTTCTATTTCTGGCGGCAGCCCGACTCGAGGATATCACCCTCATGAAGAAGCTGCTTCCGATGTGCAAGAAGGACAAGGACCTGAATATATACAGGCTGATGATTGACTTTGTTCGCGCGGCTCTCGCCGACGAGAAGCGGTGCATTTCCATTCTGCAGCACGCGGCTTGGTGGGAGGCAGACCCAAACAACCAAAGTACACAGCCTCTTTAGGATTTCATGGCCAAGGTGGTCAAGCGTGTGAGCGCAGAGGGGTTGAAGGATCTTGAAGGGTCCATGGCTGAGCTGGCAGTCTAATGCTACTCCCAGAGAGCGAAGACCTAATTGCCTTTCTTTCCCTTTAACCTCGTCTAATGTCTTCAGGATTGTGGAACTCAATTGCCGGCATCACTCTGTTTATAAGTCTTCCAATGCAATGTCACGCTTTTATACCCCTACACCTTGACCCCATTCTTATTATATCTTGGAGCCGCTGGTTGTATGCCCAAAAATACCATCAACAGGATATAAATGAATTTCTGAGTTTTTTGACTATTCACCCTTTCCCCATCTTATAGTCTACTTGTTCCCATATACAAAGATTCATGCAGTAAATATACACCTTGCGGTCGAGCTGGGCTGGTCCTACAAGTCAGGACAAGCAGTAGTTAACCCCTAATTCGCTACCTAGCAAGCGTGCAGGCACGTTGGAACGTCATTTTATACCTGAATATAGCTATGCCTCGTAACTTCACAGGCCGAAACTAGAACAGTGGGTCAAAAATGCCCTCTGGTAATCACACACTACAAGGCTATTCATAGAAAGTGACGGCATAGGAAAACAGACTCAGGAACATACAACGTACCTACTCACGTCTTCGTCATTCTGGGCGTTTCTCAAGCCACTCTCAAGCTCATTCTTGTCTTAGAACCACGTACTCCGGAGTAGACTATCTTCAGACCTCGACTTATACGCCACAGCCTTGGCCTTGAGGGGTCCAGGCTTTACTACAATGGAGTGGACGGGCTCACCTGCCGGCCAATCAAACCTCCCATCCGGTTGCTTGTTCCACAAATATCACGTGATTATGACGGCATCTAGCCCAGAGGAGTTTAGCGTCATCCTCTGGCCGAGGAACTATCCAGTGACATCATGCTGATGCAGGCCAGTATGACGTACATGCCGAACGGTTCCTTGCACTCACTGCCTGGACCCTGACACTAGTAGGAAGGCAATAGCGATCTGGTTTCGCCTCATAGTTGTCTGGATCGTTCCAAGCCGCTCCGAAGGTCGATAATCACGGATGACGCAAGAATCCCGTCACGAACTGGCGCTCGACTGGCCTCAACACTGGGTTCCAGGAAGATAAATAGCTGCTTGATTCCTGTCAGAGATTCGATTTCTTCTTCATCAACACATCAATCTCTCAAGCTTCAATCTACTACTACAACTACAATCCAAACCACTTCCAAACTTCAACCAACCTTCACAATGGAGACCGTCAAAGTGAGCATTGCCCCCTCCATCTCTACCCCGCAACACCTTCCTTCGTCCCTTTGGCTTTGGAATTCCATATCACCGACTAACACTCCCTTCTCTTTGCTGTTAGAACACCGTCAACTACGTCAGCGAGTCCATCCAGAGCGCCGGCTCCAGCGCCTCCAAGGAGACCAACAAGCAGGTCGCCAAGGACGACGACGCCAGCCTGACCTCGCGCGCCACCGCCGCCAAGGACGCCGTCATCGACAAGAAGGACGAGAAGTCGCATGATGCTAAGGCTGATGTTCATAAGGGTACGTCTCATACGCCGGAATGCTGAATTTTGAACGGTTGCTAATGATTGATGATGATACAATATAGAATCCGCTAAGCACTAAGCGCTCTTCACTCTTTCCAAGGTTTCCGTCTTCGATCGCCCTTTGATGACGACGAACATGTTCGAATGAGATTCATCGGTGAAGTGATGGAAATTCGTTTCTTGTCCATGTATTGTACATATATACCCTACCGAACACCCATGAAATGAAGAAACGATCTTAAATATGCTTTTTCTTTTGCCCCCTGGTCCTGTGGCTTGTAATCTTCATTCTTTGTAACCCTCGCTGTCTTGCTGCTTCTTGCAATCCACAATGTACGATTGCAAGAAGCAGCAACTGCCGGCCACCTAATACTACATCCCAAGTCTTTTTCTACATTGTTCTGCTCGCTTCGTCTCCGCCCGGCACTGAGGGACAAGGTTTGTCGTCGTGCCTCAAGGGCGTCAGGAACGACGTCTCGGGCAAACCCATCTAGATATGTTCTAGACTATGGATAGGTATCGTTGATCCTGAAACAGGTCGCGCTAAACAGGTAGTAGATGGATCGATTTCGAGCTGGGATGATGAAAGGTTGGGGGGCTGTTGGTTCTAGTCGTGATTTGGCGCAAGACTACGTACTGATGGGACTAGTAATGCATTGAAATCATCCATGCATAGTACTCCCCGGTTGAGTTCCGCGAATCGAATCTGCGATAGCCTTCCTGTATCGTCTAGACCGTCGTGTGATGCCGTTATAACAACCCTGTTCAATCCAAAAACAAGGAAGTGCCGAGCTACAGTTCATATCCGGAGCGTATATTATACATTAATGTCCGGTGTAGGCAACATCGAGACCCTGAGGAGAAAATCGTTGAAGGCCACCCTTTCCGTGTCGAAACCAAAGGATATGAAACGCAAAGGACCTCATCCGAAGGAAATTCAAGGCAGTCTACTTTGTCACCCGCGATATCTTAAACCCGCCCGGGACACGAGTCTGAAACAACCCCTTTGGATCGTACCACTTCGCAGTCTTGCGCATATGCTTGATATTCCATCTAGGATAACTCCCCAGTGGATCCTGTGCCGGATCTGCGTAGTTGAAGTATATGAGCGGATGATCTGCACCGATAGACACCGCATAGCTCTGAATCTCGGCCGCGAATTGACGGAAATATGTGGAAGCGACGGCGAAGTCGCGCTGCGTGGTGATGACCATCAGTTCGATCGTGCATAGAACGGCGTTGTGGCCTCTCAAGGTGTCGGCGAACATGTTTCCACCTTGGCTTTCGCTAATGTCCGCGAAGAACGAGGGTAGTGCCTGGTAGATGAGGTTGCTGAAAAAGCTGGAGGGGCCGATGGCGACCTCCACGTCTGCAACGAGCTGTCTGTTCCTTTGAAGTACGTAGTTTAGCATCTGTCTGTTGGTTTTGAATGTCAATGTCTCGATAAGCGACCTAACATCGGATTAGTACGTCCGGCACTACATAACGTCACACACCCGTGGGACTCACCAGGACTCTCCAGGGATGGTCGTAATAGGCGCCAACGCATAGAGATTGGTAACGACAGTGGTAAAAGGCGCGGTCTGTGGGATCTGGGCAAACTTGGCAAAACCAGGGCTGTTCACGACGCCTTCAGTGTTGACTTCAGATGTAGTCAGAAGCTCTACGCCGCCGAGGCGGAAGACGAGAGCAATCATGGCGTCTTTGGGGTAATTCCGCTGTTGGTTGTCCGTGAAGTCGACGACGGCGTCTACAAACTGCTCCGACGCGTTTGATGGCATTGACCGCATACCGTATGAGATTGGCGTGTCCGGCAGCGCCTCCATATCGAAGCGTGTGACGATGCCAAAATTGCTGCCACCACCCTTCAGCGCTCGCCAAAGGCCCGAGTGTTCGTGTTTGTTCGCATTGATAATGGAGCCGTCCGCCAGCACGACCTCGAAATTTCTCACAGAGTCGCACCCAAAGGCGTGTTCGCCCATGAAGTAACTTGAGCCCCCGCCCAGGAGAATGCCAGGAACCCCTACAGTTCCATCACGGCCGCCGGGCAGAAGCACACCGTGCGTGTGTAGGTCTCGATACACCTCTTCCCACAGGCTGCCCGGCATAACACTGGCAATTTTTGTCTCAGGGTCGTAGGTGGTTTGATTCAGGTATTTGAGGTCGATCGTCACTCCATCCTCGATATTGTTCGAATATCCCAGGTGGTGGCCACCGCCTCGAATGGCAATATGCCAGTCACCGGCGCCTTGATGGGCATCGCCGTCGCCGGAGAGTAAGGCAACCAAGCCGATAGATACCTCGGTCGCATTATGAGGCAGGAAGAGGCACCAGGGCCGGCGTCGTGTGTTGAACGCCCAGTAGGACTGGATGCGAAGCTCAAATTCGGCGTCCGGAGGGAAACTAACACGATCGCCTAGACCAGCTTGGATGAGGAGGTCGCACTGCATTTTGTTAGTTGTAACGAATTACGAAGACTGCATCTGGCTTACCGGAGGGGCGCCTGTTCTGCTGCCGTTGACGCTGAGGTGGGATGCTCGGCCCCGCGATGCGAGGAGTGCAGTGACTACAACGGCCAGACTGATCAAGAATTGTACCATCTTCTGCATGATCCCGCTTGGCAGGGAATCAATGAGCGACGATTGGGAACACAGCTAGGTGCTGAGCCTGGAAAGGTGATTCTCACACCTCGTTCAGGCTGATCCCCCTCCGTTCCTTCCTATACAGGCCGTTTTCCTGGGGGGCTCACAAGACACCGTTCGATCTGGTGGATTTATCGGATTTACCCCGCTCTACATATGTACTGGTAAAGCCGATATTCCCGTTATTGCTCCGGGTTTTCAATCTACATTCTCCTTCCTAATAGCCACTGCCTCTTAAACTGAAGCGCCAAATGTAGACCAGCAACCCCCAATAACATCCCAAAATCCCCTGCACTTCGTAGCCGGCTTCACAACCAGATTCCAACAGCTATTACTTAATCTTTGAATTCCACGTCCCTGTCTACCCATCCACCATAGTCCCTCCAGCCCCCCAGTCAAAATGTACCCACCATACAGCGGCATCGTCCCAAGCCCAAAACCCGCACTCCCTAAACGCATCTACTTTATTCCGCAGCCACTTGGCATATATTAGAGAACACTTTCATAACTTGAAATCCGATCCTATAGAGAGCCTTCAGGCTAAAGTTCTTAAAAGGCATGTATAATATAGTGACGCAAGGCTCTACTTATCCAGAGTAAGACTAAGCCCTTAGAGACTGTGCGAAAACTCCTTAGTTAGCCCCTCGAGTGTGTTTTTTTTCTTGAGAGCAGTAGGTCACAAGTCACAATTAATTAGGAAGTCATAGGGATAGTAAAAGACGTAAAAGATCGAATGTTCTACCTACGTTTTGCTTCGTAAGTGGACGCGGTTTTAGGGCTTAATACCACGGGTGAGGGGGGATGTGCGCCGGGCACGGACTATTAATGCGGCTCGTGCTCGGCCCGATATGACTCTTCGTTGGTTAGTCAACTACTTAACTGATTACAACGTCCAAAATATAGCAAGTGGATGGCAGGGCAACTCTCCTAGGCCTCCAACGCTGACACATTTCGCGGCCTGTCGTTGGAAGGCTTTGGTCCGTCTAGATGAAGACGGTGTAGTAGTATGTAGGTAGTGGAATAGCCTAATTCTCCGAGTAGTAGATTACTCAAATAAAACCGTAATGTATTGATTCGACTCAGTGGCCTATGGAAGAATGACGATAACAGTCCATTAACATAAACGTTCAGAGGACCACCAACGCATTATCCTGCGTACACCCTGGGCGCCTGGATGGTAGATAATGGCCGTTACCAAGAAGAATTATCCATACACCCACATTAGCTTTACTCGATAATAGTTGCAACGTTATGGATTAATCAGGAACAGAGGTGCAACTTTCACGTGTCTTTGGTTTTAGTGGACTGTACTACATCTGGCAGTCATGGATTGACTACCAAGATAAAGCGCTCTTACAAAATGGCAGGCCGATGATAAATCCATTCAAATATTCTATCCGATCTAGCGGCCTTATCCCAGCCATCGACCTCCGAGCATGCAGTTAACCGCCAATAAGGAACGCAAGCATTAAATTAACCGTCAATCACCGCAAGATCAACAAGTTTCCTAAGTGCGAGATCGGCTTTCTCACCCACCCACTCAACAGAGTCCCCCCCAAGACGGTCTAATTGGCAAGAACGGGGCAGGTCAAACCGCAGGCCTCGTGCCGGATCCACCACAGGGTTCGCCTCAAGACCGGGGAACCGGACGACGCGATAATCCGGCGCGTACCCCTCGGCCAGACACGCGAACTTGAAGGTCTGCAGCGCCGAGAACTCGGCCGCGACGCGGTACAGAATGCGAAGCCAGAATCCGTTCTCCTCCAGTCGGATATCCGTTAACTTGAGGTCGCGCAGCGTGCGGGCATGCAGGGCTAGAAAGGCCATGAACTGGTCCCCGTGGATGGTGGGCAGACAGCGGAGGTTGAGCACTTCGAGCTGGAAGGGGATCTGCACGCTGAAGAGGCGGTGCATCACCATTTCACCTGAGAGGCCGCCGTTGAAGGCTAGTTCCAACTCGCGCAACCGGGGGGCGTGCTCGCACACCTTGGCAGGCAGCGTCCACGGTGGCTCGGAGGATCTGAGGGACAAGACCCTTAGGTTTGACCATAGGCTACAGGCACCACCCACTTTCTCGAGGGTTGGAGAAGTGAGACCGGGTAGGTCGCGGGAGGGGCGCGTGCCGTATGCACGGCGCGCCAGGGCGAGTACGGTGACGTCCCGCTTGAGATCGGCTAGGATCATAAAGAGGATATTGAGTGCCTGTCCAAGCCAGATCGGTCGAGAAGGGGCGCTAGACCCGGAATATATAGCGCCCTTTTGGTCGATTTGGATGTCGCGGACGTTTTCGAGCTGCTGGAGGATCCGCTTGATCCGCTGGACGGCCGGCTGCTGGAATTTCAGATGGCCCTGGCCATCTTGTTCCCAGGCGATGTTCTTGCCAAGGTCGTGATCTGTAATCTCTCCGCCGATATACAATCGTTTCACGTGAGGGGCGAACTTCTTCTGGTTGGCGATTTGTTCGAGTCTGTTCAGGCTCTGGGCAGAAAAATCTGTGGTCACCTCCTCGAAGGCAATCCGCGCCCAATGCCGAGTGCATATTTCATTTAGACACTTGCATGTCAACCGTAGAGTTGGACCTTGATTGTCATCGACTGCCAGGGCTGCAATCTGATCGATAATCTCGTTGGGGAGGGTGAAGATCGACTTGACCGAGGCACCTTTACCAGTACTGTTTTTAGAGGTGATCTTTCCATTTCGTAATGGTTTGGTATTCGTCTTGTGAGGCATTTGGTAAGATGTACTCGAGACGATTATTTGCCAATGTGACCTTGGGAAAAATAGGGGGATATATACGTAGTGTCAACAAAGGTAGCCAACGTTGAAAGGCTTCCTAGTTTAGGGCAATCGCATAGTCCCAATACATGAAAGAATACTAAGATATCCTTTGTTACAGTTTACCAACTTCAATGCCACCATTGAAGGCCTGTTGTATCGAGTAATTAATGAGTCTTCGTAACTAAGTATATACCAGACCTTTACAAAAGATACATGGACCATCTTTGATAAAGAGCCAGCCACATTTTCTACCAGATGAAGGGCATATTTCAAGTGAGTCGAGTGGGCAACTGCTGTGGGGGCAACCCGCATTCTAGGACTCAATTCAGATACAAGGAGGGGTAGATAGAGCTAATACGCCGTGGGGGCGAGAGCAGCATTTCATTATTAGGTATTTGGCCTTTCTGTATACATTAAAGGGTAGATCCGCGAAAAGTAAAATGTATAACATTGGCATCAGTTACATGGCGGTGTTGTACACGCCTTACGTCCTTATATCTTAGGTTGAATCCTATCATAGGCCTTGGACTCAATTCACATCTCTTCCATGTACAAAAACAAAACAAAAAGAAATAAAGAAACTCCTATCAAAACTAACATTCGTAAGTAAAGGTACTCAGGAAGGTATTATGCTGACGGCAACACGCGCCAGCCGCTCGAGAGCAGCATGAACGCCGGGACCAGACCAGGCAATAGTGTGCGCGCCACCGTGTAGTTTCCCCCACTCGTCCGGCATGAAAAACCGCCAGCCCCGCCCTTCATCGGCAGTGGGATTTTCCGCCAGCCCCGGAAATCTGATGATACCCCTGCTGCGGAGGTGTCCAACAGGCTTATCTTCAGAGACGCGCCTAAGCTCGAGCGCACGCAGGGCTGTAAAGCCCGTGGCGAGATCCTTGAATACGGAGACCCAGCCGCCTTGTTGCAAATGGAGGGTGCGGAAATCGAACCTGCGCAGAGTGTGGCGATGCTGGGCTAGGAACGCGCGCAAATCGTCGGTCGCACAGTTGGCCGATAGGAGCTCTAAGCTCGTTAGTCGACAGCCCGATGCGGCAAGGAACATACGCTTCATGAGGCCCTCTGTGAGAGCGTCACGGCTTCCCAGCAGGTGGAGGTTGAGAAGCCGTGGAGAGTGCTCGAGGGCCTTGATGACAAAGTCCTCGAGGCCGTAGGCGGATATATCACATCCAATAGCTAGATCACGCAGCTCGGACCACACGAGCCTACCTTCTGGAGTCTGCATTCGCGCTATCAACTCTTGCAGCCCGCGAGCTCCGGAACCAAGACCCCCCGCATGATCATCAGAGGAGCTCCAGATTTCCAGCTTGTGGAGCTCCCTCTTCAAATCCATCATGGCATTCAGGAATATGGCAATTGCCTTGGCCAGCGAGTGTGCGGTATTCCAACAGCTCCAGAGGGTGGCCTGGCGGCAGTTGGGCAGGGGTGCTAGTATACCCCGTAGCTGTTCGGTTCGCGGCTGTGGCATGACAAGTTGGCCGGACTGGTCGCGCTCTAACTTGATTACTGCTTGATGCAAGCGATGGTCGTCAAGGCATAGTCGTCTGACATATGAAGAAAGAAGTGGATGGTTCGCGATCTTTTCAAGGTTGCCTAGGTAATGCTCGGACAGATCGGTTATGCGATTACGGCCCCAGAGCGGAGACACAGCTGCGTATAAGTGTCGGCAAGTCAGGCGTAACGCTTTCCAGTCGGCGGCCCATACCTCCTCAAATATCTGGTCTGTTAGCTCCAGTGGCAGGTCAAGAATTGACTTCTTGGGCGCGGGTGCTGTGCTGCGGTTATCAGATGCCATGTCGCCCTGTTTGTCAGCGCCAGAGATGAGATGAAAAGAAGTAAAATATTAGACTCGACGATATACGCTCATGTACATATACAGCTCGCCGAACAAAGCACACCGCAAGCATTGCTTACTTCAAAGATACTTTTCGCTTGTGTGGCCTAACAACACAATACCATTTATAGTAAAAACGGATATTCTCTTTCACCACTTTGAGCTACATAAAGGTAATTGTATAACAACTCAGACACTTAACACTGTTAAGCCAGTATATTGTGGTAGTATCGTACATAGTGAACACGAATGGCCTTGTCCATTATAGTTATCTCAATCGGTCGGTAATTGGCAACCACTAAGCCCCCAGACTGTGCCGTGATGTATCTGTTGCAGGAAAGGGCTAAGGAATGAACGCGTTTAATCATATTCATAGTATCCGCGGTAGGAAATCTCGGTATTCACATTGCTGAGCAATCACCAAAGAAGACTGCGACTGATTCTATCTATCCATCCGCGCTTGATACTCGGTTAAAATCATATATGTCCCTTTCCTGATCCGGTCCTGCCGTTCCCGAATGGGAATGAGATGCTGCAACTTTTTAGGAAGCCGCTTGGGCCCGGCTAGATACTCATCTATGCTGTGGATTGCATCACTAATAATCTCCTTCGAGATACCAGGAGCCGAGACTAGAAGGCGTCGCACCATCTTCTGATCCTCAGTAAGAACTGCTAAAGAAAGGGCTGTGTCACCCCTAAAGTCCTTTCCCCAGATATTGGCCCCTAGTCGCTGGAGGAGAAGATCGCAAATTTCATGACGACAATTGGTTACAGCGGTCATGAATGGTGTCCTTCCGAGGCAATCGATGGCAAGCAAATCAATGTTAGGCTGCGCGAGGATCAACTTTGCCATGTCTGCGCTCCAGTCACAAGCAGCGTGGAGCGGTGTCTCTCCATTGTTAGTTCTTGCGAGATTTATATCCAATCCGGGCTGTTCGAGCAGGATTCTGACGTTTTCGTACTTGCCACAGCGTATGGCATGATGCAGCGCTGTCGACCCCTTGGCGTTTTGGTAATTTATAGGTGGTTTCTGAATGGCTATAAGGGATTGAAGTTGCTCAGGTGTGCCCCATTCAGATACTGAGAGGAAACTCTCGCTCTGCTCGAGGATACCGGGGAAGGCCTCCAGGACGGGATCGAGCTTCTGCGAAAGCAACGCATACCGAAAGAGGTCTGCTGGGTCTATAGTTTCCAGAATAAATTCCTCTGATGTAATAAGACTGATGTTCTTCTTCTTGTTGTTGTTGTTCGTCTTCTTCCCTTTCTTCTTTTCCTTGTGATATGGATCCAACAACTCCCTCGCCACCGCCGTACGCCCACTTGCAAGGGCCCAAATCAGCGGCGTATGGCCCTGGATGTTCTGCGCCTCAGCAGCGCCATCAACCTCCTTTAACAAAAACCGAACAAGCTTAACATGACCGCCCAATGCGGCATAATGCAGGATAGACTCTCCGCTGTCGTGGATCCGAGACTCGAGACTGACACCTTCCTTCACCAGCAACTTGACTGTGTTGAAATATCCGCCTAGCCCAGCACTCATTAGCGGTGGGAGGAGCCATTCCTCCTTGGGAGTATATGTTGCATCTACTCCCGGTAGTTCGAGTAGTGCTCTCAGCTCTGAGACCCTTCCCAGGTAGGCGGTTACCATGAGTGCAACGCGCGGCCATAGCTCCGCTACTGTCCACGTCCTGTCTCTCTCGTCACCCTGGAATGTGCCCCAGTCCGCAAGCAACTCGATAATTTGACTAGCACCGAGAGTTCCTATAATGGAGGCTGTCGCGTCAAGATAGATTTCTCTCCGTCTTTCATCCGTCTCGACAATACCCGCAGGGCCCGCGTTTGAGCTGCTGCTTTCGAGTTTATCGACACTGGCCGTGGCACCGCTTGGCTTTGAGAAGAACAGCACCATCTCGTCGATCGACTCAACGATGATGTTAACGAATGAATAACGACACCCCTCTCTACGGGGAACAAGCCCTTCTCCGCTAATAGCCGCATTAATTCGCTTCGAAGAATCCGACCGCATCACCGCTTTCAAAATACTCCTCCCCATCTCGACCCCACCGTCGGTGGGCGGAAGAGAGCACCAACGACGATAGCAGTTGGCCTTCTTCCTCGGGTCCAACACCGTAGCTAAGAAATTGGTGAAGATGATGGAATTATAGTATCCTGTCGGAGTATTGTCAGTCGCTCTTTCTCTCCATTGGAAGAGGATTACAATCATAATCAAAAGCAGGAGCCATCCGTACGATTAAGAAGGCGGAGATTCAGGTACCACTTCAACCCGGCCTCTCCATCCGACGATCCCCAGTCATAGCATGTTATGAGTCTGTCGAGGATGTCGTATACCAGCTCTGGTGGAAGGATCGGGGCTGCAGTGTGGTGGCCCATTTTCAGTGCGTGGGGAAGTTACGTGCTTCAGACCGGGCAGATGTGCATTTTTCAGCTGGCCGGGCGAGGGTTTGAGTGAAATTGGATGTCATGGCCCTCTGGCAGGAGTAGTGGGGTGTGCCAGAGCATATATTTATACGAGGAGGCATACGGCGCTAGTCCAGGTTGGAATAGAGGCTCGTGTTCGACTGCAAAGGGACCAATCGCAACAAGGGAGAACTTCAGATTAAACCGCTCTCGAAAGTTAAATGGAGAAGCAATAATAATAAAGATTGCTGTTTGGAGCCATCCGGGTTTTGTGCGACCCGATTTTGAAGCGGCCGTTACATATGATCAAAAGCACAACAGATCTTGGGTAACCAACCAGGTACGAACATTCAGCCAGATACTGATCAGATAAAGAAACTAAGCAACCTGGATCTAGGATTGGGGAGTTCTCTCTTGCGCAAATTTTCACCCATGAGAACCGCAGTCAAGGCTCTTATAGAACCTTTTACTTACCACAGAGAACAATAGCTCCAAGCTCCAAGCTCCCAGTTGATACATAGCCCAAATGCCAACCAGATGCAAATTTTAGGCCGATCGGCTGGGGAGAGGTCGATGTTGGGACTACATGACTAGCTTGCCGACCCTGTGTATTTTCAACGACAATTGACGCATGGTAGGGTAGGTACAGACTGTTGAAACACGAGGGATACCGTATCGTCTGGAACACTGATCTACTATATTGCGGTTATCAATTCTACCGTACCCCGAAATACTATGGGAATTCGTTCTTACAAACTGTATGTATGGTTGGTTCTAATGTGCGATGATATGAGTTTCCGAATCATTCGGCTACTAGCTGCACGCACGTTCAGTCTCTCGGTTCTCAGACCCGTCCAAATACTGCTCCAAACTGAATCGCCAGCAGGGTATATTCATATGTAATTAGAGATCTCATTTGTCCGTATCTGCTCTGTTCAGTCAGGGGACGGGACTGAAACAGGTTGAAGCGCAACTCGCATACCTAGTAGGTAACCCATCCTCCAAACAACCTTCCCCGTCGGGTCCCAAGCTCAAAAAATATACTCCCCACCACAAAAGCACCTCACAAACCTCCCCGGCAAGCGCTCCTCAACCTCGAGCTGGAACCTCAGCCCCGTGCAACTACCCGCGAGGATGATATCGGGATCGATCTGTTTGATGACGTCCGTAACGGCGGCTTGCAGCTCCACTTGCTCGGCTTTTTCCATGTGCAGGCCGCCGACGAGGGCGTGTACGTGGGGTTGATTCGCTCCGTCTGCGGGATCGTGGAGGAGATTGAGGGCGTTCGAGCAGATTGTTTTTAAGCCCGCGTGGCCGCAGGCGGATAATATCACGAGGCCTCTGTCTATTTGACGCGAGGAACGGGGGGGATGGTCAGTGTATACGGATGGCAGAAGCGGAAGGGGAAGGGGAATACGAAGGCGAATACGGGTGTGGCTGGTCGACGCACGCACCTTTTAACTTGCAAACCAAGAACCGCTCGCCCATCTCATTCTGTGGACTTTGCGGGTTCGAGTGATTATGGTGTAGAAGCCAGCTTCCATTCATCATCGCATGGCGTTTGTGGTTCTTCTCGGAGGACTTCACAGGCAGCGTTTCGGAGACAAGAAACATATCGTCTAAGATTGTGTGAGGCTCGGTGGTTTCGAGGAGCTGTGCGCCGGCACTCGCAATCTCGCTAGGATCTACTCCTCCAGGATCTACTGCGCTATGAAGATGCGGCGCTAGGATATTATGTTCGGGGTGGCAATAATGCATAGCTTGCATGCTCGGGACATCAACGGGGATTCCTGGTATTGTTGTTGTTGTTCTCTGGGACTGGGACTCGTTGGGGTTACTGAATTGGTTAATAGTTTTGACTGCTTGAGCGAGTGTTCCTGTTTCCGTCGGCTTCATATCACCATACGATCGATCATATATAGTAGAGAGAGCTTGTTGGCTGGTACATACCTGGAGTATGCGGATGCCATTGCGATATCACTATCCGTTCCACGGCCGGGAGTTCGGGCACCAGCTCGCTATAGTTATGAACCCACGCTCTTGGATCCGGGCCTGTGTCGAATAGTAGAGTGTGGCTTAGCGGACCCTTGGTAGCAGTCTAGGGAGCGAAGTTAACATCTTTGCACATCGCAAATATAGTATATATAATATAGTCCGGACGTACGATGATCAGAGAAAGGCCCTTCGCTGTCCGAAACCCGCCGCGCTTCTAATCGGCTTTTGTGTAAGTGAAATATTCGACATATTTTATGGAATTTATTTACATTTTTCCGTGACGAGGACGTCAATGCATCTATCTGGTTGTCAACGACGCTTTGTACGACTAGACTGTCCAATTCAACCAGTCTATGCGGGGCCATGGCTGGAAAATGCGGGAAAAAGAGATATGGATAATGGATCAAACAAAGTAGCCAAACGAGAGGAAATTCTAAACCGGTAATTAAGGAATTAAAGGATAATAAAAACATACAACATAGAGCGATGGCGACGTTCTAATATGATTATGCACACGTGTGTCAGCCTCATGATGATGTCATAACGTGTGATGTTAAGGACTGTCGAGACTATAAGCCAGGAGCTCTATACAGCTTTTATCACGGATATATGGACTCCTACACCATCTAGGGCACCCTCCTGCGTCAAAAAAAAAATTAACGGCTGTCTGTTTGTTGGGGATATGGTCGGAAGAAGGTTTTGAGCACATGCTACATACAAACTCTACCTCGTGAGGGGCAAACAAACCTTAACCTTAAGCTTTATTAATTATTACTCATCGGTAGTCTAGAAATCAGGTACAAGCTCGCATCGCGCAGGTACCTAGACTGGGCCAAAATTGCTGGAAGAGTCTGAAATAGAGAGAGATGATTGGTGACCCAGCCCTGACAATGTAGACAGACATGATGTATGTAGAAAATGGACCGGGGACCGAGATTAAGGAAAGCCGGATCGATCGACGTGGCCTGTTCGAGGTCAGGTACGGGAAGAGCCAGTCTGTCATCATTTTTAAAGTACGACGCGAGTGGCCTAGACGAGCTGATGACTAGAACGGAGATTCGTTTGTTTGAAAGTCTGGTTGCTGGCTTAGTCGATATAGTACAGTATAACTAGTTCGGTGTTCGTGCCGAAGATCAGAGCCCTCGCAGGAAAGTCCGAAAGCATCCAAATTGTATTCCCGGGACTAGACTGCTAATTAACGTGCTACCATTGGCAGGTTGTAGGTCATCATGCATCATAGTTCCATGTATCATAAAAATAAGCACCGACTGATCCCCTGCAAGTGGGTCGCCGGAGTTGGCGCCTGCCTCCGAATACATACCCCCCTACACAGTGCTGCAACAACCGAGTCATCTATCAGCAACTCCTCCTCGTCTCTGCTGACTATATATGTATATATATAAAACAAATGGTTTCCGGAATCTGGAGCTGGAGATATACTCAAGCCTACAGAGGCAACGTTTTCGATTAGTGTCTTACCGTTCTTTGCTACTGCTGCTGCCACGCCCCTCCAGCGATTCATGATGCTACACATTTCCAATCAAGCCAGGAGAACGATCCTGCGGTTGTTGCCCAGACAGCCTCATAGGCAAGTATCACTATATTGATAACCACCACCCCTTCCCCGCCAAATGACTATCTCACGTATCCCAAGCTTACCAGCGAGGCATACATAGTCGTCCTTTCTGGACCACCCCCCGCCGTCAATCCTCCTCAAATGCCACCGCCAACGCCAACGCCAACACCGACACCCCTTCCACTCCCGCCCCCTCCCTAAATCGCATCTCGCGCACAATCACCCAAGCGAAATCCCAAGGCGCGTCGCAAGCAATGCTCTACGCAACCGGCCTCACCGAAGCAGACATGCACAAACCCCAGATCGGGATCTCCTCGATCTGGCTCGAGGGCAACCCATGCAACAACCACCTGCTCGATCTCTCCTCGGCCGTCCGCGACTCCGTCGCGCGCGCGGGGCTCGTCCCCATGCGCTTCAACTCGATCGGCGTCTCCGATGCAATCAGCAATGGGACCTCGGGGATGCGGTATAGCCTGCAGAGCCGCGAGATCATCGCCGATGGAATCGAGAGCGTCATGCGGGCGCAGTGGTACGATGCAAATGTTTCGCTTCCCGGTTGTGATAAGAATTTGCCGGGGGTGGTGATGGCCATGGGGAGGGTGAATCGGCCATCGCTTGTTATCTATGGCGGGAGTATCAAACCGGGTTGTAGTAGTAGCGCTGGTGGACATGGACAGCCGCTAGATCTGGTCAGCGCGTTTCAGGCGTATGGGCAGTATCTCGCTGGCGAGATTGATGACGCCCAGCGCACTGATATCGTCCGCCATGCGTGTCCTGGCAGTGGAGCGTGTGGTGGGATGTATACGGCTAACACAATGGCGACGGCGATTGAGGTGCTGGGGCTCAGCGTTCCCGGGAGCAGTAGCTGTCCGGCGGAGGATCCACGGAAGAAGGCTGAGTGTGCGGGGATTGGGGAAACGGTGAAGAATCTTCTAAAAGAAGACATTCGGCCGTCGGATATCCTGACCCGGCAGGCGTTTGAGAACGCGATGGTCGTGGTGAATATCCTGGGTGGCAGTACGAATGCAGTGATGCATTTGATCGCGGTCGCGCAGTCTGTGGGGATCAAGCTTACCATTGATGATTTCCAGGCTGTCAGCGACACGACCCCGCTCTTAGCTGACTTGAAGCCATCGGGCAGGTATGTGATGCATGACATGTACAAGGTCGGTGGTACACCGGCCCTGCTCCGCTTCCTGCTCAAGGAAGGCCTGATTGACGGGTCTGGTATCACCGTGACTGGAAAGACGATGAAGGCAAATGTCGAGGCATGGCCCGACTTCCCCGCGGATCAAGAAGTGATCAGACCACTACGCAACCCGATCAAACCAACCGGCCATCTCCAGATCCTGCGCGGCTCCCTTGCACCGGGAGGATCCGTCGGCAAAATCACAGGAAAAGAGGGCCTCCGCTTCGAAGGGATAGCGAAGTGCTACGACAGCGAAGACGCGCTAATCGAAGCGCTCGAAAAGGGTGAGATCAAAAGGGGCGCAAAAACCGTCATTATCATCCGCTACGAGGGTCCGAAAGGTGGCCCGGGGATGCCGGAGATGCTCAAGCCGAGTTCCGCGATTATGGGCGCCGGGCTGGGGCAGGATGTTGCGCTGCTCACCGATGGGCGCTTCTCTGGCGGGAGCCACGGATTTATTATCGGACATATCGTGCCTGAGGCGATGGATGGCGGGCCAATTGCTCTAGTCAAGGATGGGGATAGGGTGGTTATTGATGCGGAGAAGAGGGTTGTGGATTTGGAAGTTGACGAGGAGGAGATGGAGAAGAGGAAGGGGGAGTGGAGGGCGCCGGAGCTACGGGTTAACCGGGGGACGCTGAGCAAGTATGCTGCGCTGGTGAGCGACGCGAGTCATGGCTGTGTGACTGATGGGCCGCTGTGAGGTCATTTCTTATCTATTCCAAGGATGATGCGCGTTGACTGTAATCAGAAAGTCGTCTTGCGAGTACGGAGTACCTTCAGGCCCCTTGGAGAATGCTTAGAAATGTGATGTGGGGTTCGTTCGGAGTTGGCTGGGGAAAAGGAGTGACTGGCGAGGGCTGAGGCATTTTCTGGAGGATTGGGGGGGTACGGGGAGATACACTCGCGGACACATCTCGGTCTACTTTCCACATCATCTCCGACTCGGCTCAGCAGCGAGGTTTACCCGACAATTAACAAACAAAGAATGCCGATTGGCGAATGCTGGAACGAAGCCTTCCTCGAGTGGGCCTCGGGCTTAACGGACCGAAGCTTGTCTTGCGCCCCCACGCTGACCCAAGCTTTGCTCTGCTCTTGTTTCTTCTTTCTTCTTTCGGATCCCAAATGTTTTGTGACAAAGGCGCTATGGATATGTGCGGGCACAATTGCAATATCTTTGATATGTCTGGCCTCTCCACAACAATCTTCTGACCCTAATGTTTCCAGCTCTGCGGCCGGGGTTGTAGTAAGTCCTGCGGACACTCTCCGAGAGTCAAGGCTACAGTAGCGCTTACCAGGCCCACACACTCAGACTTGGGGCCAATGTAGCCTGTGGATGCCGAAAACCGGCGCATTGCAACATAAGAATCGGGGCTCCGTTCAATCTAGGGTATCTAAGCTCTTCCCCTCGTTTTCCCCTCCGTCCTCCTTCTCTCCCCCAGAAACTTCCTGAGAAACATGGAGAACACGGGGAACAATCGTGTGCTATGGGCCCAGATCCTGCTAGTTCTCGCGCCGTCGTATATTGTTTTCGGGTATAATCAGTCCGGTCTAGGTGGTCTGGTTGACTTTCCATCATGGGTGCAGCAATTCCCCGCGACAGACACGATCCATACTACAGGAGGTCGAAAGAGTCATAATTCCACTGTCCAAGGCGCAGTCGTTGCATCATATACCATCGGGGCCCTCTTTGGCTCGCTCGCCTGTACCTGGATTGGTAACCGTCTGGGACGCCGCCGCACGATTTTCCTCGGTGCCTGCGTATGTTTCGTGGGCCAGACACTCGAATGTACTGCCTACTCATTAGCCCATCTCGTCGTCGGACGTGTCGTGCTCGGCTTCGGAGTCGGTGTGCTGAGTGCCACAGTCCCCGTCTGGATCTCCGAATGCTGTCCTCCCGAGAAACGAGGCCGCAACGTCGTACTGGTTGGGATGTTCATCGCACTAGGCTTTGCGACCTCGCAATGGGTCAATTTCGGGTTCTACCACATCGAGAACCGCGCAGCCTCGTGGCGCGGATCACTCACCATCCCATTCCTCTTCATCTTCATCATCATGCTCACAGTCTTCTCCCTCCCCGAGTCACCCCGTTGGCTCGTTCTCACCCACCAGTCTGACACTGCACGATCCGCCCTCGCCACCCTCCGCGGCAAAGACGTCGACTCGCCCGAGATCATCGCGGAGGTTAGCGACATCGAGCTGGCACTCGAAGAACACGGCAACCTAAAACTAAAAGACATCTTCACGATGACGGAGGAAAAACTCTTCTACCGGTTCATGCTCTGCGTGATGCTCCAATTCTTCCAACAGATGACCGGGGGCACGCTGATTTCCGTCTACACCTCGATCATCTTCCAAGACAACCTCAACCTCGGCGCGAGCACCTCGAAGATCCTCGCCGCGTGCGCACTCACCTGGAAGTTCCTCTCCTGCTTCGTCTCGTTCTGGACAATCGACCGACTCGGCCGGCGGCTGGCGCTGATGATCAGTGGCGGCGGGATGGCCGCTTGCATGGTCGCGATGGCCGTGTCGACGTATTTCAGCGCGAGCTCGCACGCGGCTTCGATCGCTATGGCCTTCTTCGTGTTTCTATATAACTTCTTCCTCCCCGTGGGGTTCCTCGGCGCGAACTTCCTCTACACTACCGAGGTTGCGCCCTCGCGGCTGCGCGTCGCCATGCAGGCGATTTCCACCGCGAATCAG
Organism: Aspergillus ustus; assembly: GCA_000812125.1. Taxonomy (NCBI): domain Eukaryota; kingdom Fungi; phylum Ascomycota; class Eurotiomycetes; order Eurotiales; family Aspergillaceae; genus Aspergillus; species Aspergillus ustus. The sequence continues at coordinate 34,791 of JOMC01000240.1, forward strand.
TGGCTTTGGTAAGATTCCCCCCCCCCCCCTCTTTCCCGCGGCCCCCCATCTACAACCCTCGCTAACCATTCTCCTTCCTTTCCTTCGGATAATAGGATGTTCGTCGTCGCAATGATAACCCCGGTGGCAATCGCCGACATCGGCTGGCGATACTACATCGTCTACGCGGTGGTGGGCACGCTCGTCGTCCCCTCGATCTACCTCTTCTACCCGGAGACGATGGGCCGGGATCTCGAGGAGCTGGATGAGATCTTCCGCGAGGGAGAGTCGATTTTCGACGTCGTGCGCATGTCCAAGACGCTGCCGAGACGGAGGAGTGTCGCTAGTCGGTTTGCTGCGGGCGAGGGGGTGGAGGGGAAGGTGCATGTTGAGCAGATTTCCTAGATGGATCGGTGTGTGTATAGGTGGGGTGATGTGTGATGTGCCGGTTTTTTTTGGGCTATAGATGGATGGTAAGTTTGGGTTCCGGAAAATACATAGATACATAGACTTAGGGTTTCGAGACTGCATACAGGTGTAGGGTGTGTATTTCAAACAAGGGAATCAATGCGTCCACGGCGTTTTCGATAAAATCAAATCAAATCAACCCAAAAACCGGAAAAGTGAACTGTTTGTATGGTTTCATTTTGCAAACGGACAGGCGACATGAAATTAGTGTAAGCAGAGGAGGGAGTGGACATGTCCCTGATTTCTTGCTGCGCGCTGAGAGAACAAGGCCACGTCCACTCCAGGCTGGTCAAATCTCTCTCCCACTGAGGATGTCAACGCCCGCCGTGGCCGAGAGGGGGTGTATCATCACCCACAGAGCCATGCCATGTCATAGGTTGCTGGTTTTACCCCGTCATGTGGAAACATCCCCGTGAGTGGATTGAATTGAATTGAATTGGAATTGGAATGTCAATAGGGTTAGGTACCATATCCATCCATGTCTGACAAGATCCAGGAATTCTTGGCCCGCAAGCGGCCAACCTGAGCAACGCTGAATCTTGACATTGTCCCTCTTAACACGATTCTAAGCTAGGCGAACCCTGTATGTTATTGCTGCTGAGCTCGGGGTTATGTAGAACAAACAACGCTCACTTAATAATCCAGAATCATATACAACACAGCACATTATTGCCACCCGATAGAGACCAGGGTCTTCATGTCTAGCATATAGGTATACCTGGGGCAGAAAGCTGCACCTTTCTCCCTACAGTGAACTATCGTAATAGTCATGAAATACAAACTCGGTATTATAAGCCTTCAATTTATATTAGACATTATTTTATATAATACCCTTGAGGATTCAGTCACCGACACCAAGCATCTCTTGCTTGCGCCCTCTTTTCTGGTCGCAAGACATACGATCAACTGAAGCAACATATGTAATTGGTGGAATTGCTCCAACTCCTCATATGAATTGCAAGTATACTAATGTGATTTCTATTGTATCAGTAGATATGGTAAATATTTAAAGTTAAAATAGCCATTTGCAATTCTTGTCAATATATTCCGCTGAATAATCAAGCTAATGGATGTGGCAAACCTGCGTGTAAGCAGGACTAGAAGTCTATTAAGGTTAGGGTTAATGCCTTGCTATTTTGGCACATGGTTATACTACCAAAAATATAGTGAGAATGAGCAGACTTTAAACGGCCAAATCTTATAACAACATGGGGAGGGATCTTTAGAAAGCATAGAGGATATGTATATAAAATACTGTTAAATCAACTGAAGATTCTTAAATGATAGTGCAGCACCGGCACGCAAATCAGATTAGGTTAAGTTATGTAAAAACTACCCAGCCACACCTTTCTCCCTCCTACACTCCTCGACCTCCTTCTGTACCAGATCCAAGAACTCCAGTGCCTGATCCTGCGGCAGCTCCATTTTTGAGTAGCGAGCATCCATAGCCAGTTCCACCAATAACGCCATGCTTTTTTTCCTCATAGCGCGCAATAACCCAAGCCCCGCCGTCCATTTTGGAACCCCACTCCTCAGCCTTCGCGTACCTCAGCCCACGGCATGCGTTGAGGATGCTGTCCGACGTCAACGGAATGTTCCGACGACTCCAGTCTAGCAGTTCGAGTATACAATCAAGAACCCACTCCACGCGCGGCGCGGCGAATACACTCGCTGCTGCTGGCGGACCGAAGAGCAGCTTTCCAAGTTCACGGCCCATCGCGATATCAAGCAGGAACCAGAACCGCGGCTCGGTTGCGGGGTCCGTGTTAATGTAGTCAACAGTCATATCTCTGCCCGTGTTGAAGTTCATTGCGAACTGCGGGGTGCTCGTGCACAGCGCTGCGTTGGCTTTCGTGAAGAGTACGAACTCGAGCTTGCGCGCTGGACACGGCAACGAGGCGTGGCTTATCTGCCGGGCGAGTTGGTCGTAGTGGCCTCCTCGTAGCGAGTCGTGGATCACTGCGTAGACGTCCACGTCGCTGGACCCGGGCTCGTATGCGCCGTAACTGGCGGATCCGAAGAGGTACACTGCATAGAGATTGTCCGCTAGCTCCTGCTTCAGTGTGGTAACTAGGCGGTCGAGGTAAAGTCTCAAGTGATCCTTCTCCATTGGTGGACGTGAAGTGCGGGTTGAGCAGAGTGAAGTGGGTTAGTGGTTAGATATATATTCAGTTTCCTCCACCGTCTATCATGGGCACCTTTTGAAGCTCTCGTATCTGAGCGGGGCAAGCGAGCGGGGTTAAGAATATGATGTCATACTACATTACGAACATGGCATAAGGTTGTGATATTACCCAATACCCCTTCCAATGAATAGGCGCCAGCCTTATTGCATTGCCAGACTCTTGTGTACATGTGCCGCGCGAAGTCCTCCTCTTTGCGCGAAGAATCCTGGCGTAAAAACGTTCATATTAGTAGTGGGAATTACAAAACAGCTCTGCAGAGAGGCAATCACCTAGGATTTGAAACACGGGTATGGGAATGGAAAGGCTTCCTAAAAACTCAATATAATTTCCATATCTGGGCTTGTAATAGGATTGTCCTAGCTATCTATAAAGAGGGGTAATGACTACTAGGGCTACAGGCAACTCAGCGTTGTAACAAAACACAATGGAACTTTATACCCAGCTTCCAGGATCTCATGTCTCAAGCGTTGGAAACAACCTTGGAAACCATGATCTGTGCCCTACTTGACCGCCGTTCCAGACCACCCGCGGTGAGTTCAGTTATTTGAACCCGTACCTCAACCCTAATCCCAGTCCGCAACCATCTAGCGAATCGCCGAACCTCGAAAACGACCTCATTGTTGGCGATCGGGCCGCTGTAGTAGTAGTTGTTGTTACTGCCAGTTAACAAAATTTCCATAGACTGTTACTGAACTTGAACCTTCAGTAAGAGCCATTCAAATTTTAATCTAGCACAGCCTGAAGCACATGTGGCGAGCTATCAGTGTGCAGCCAAAGCCCCGCGCCGCGTCCCTTCTTTGCGTCTTTGGTAGCAGTATTCGCGGGTCTCGCTGTCAGTATCACAACAGCTTGCTTAATAACAACCTCATCCTTATGTACATCCTGCAGTGTGAGGCGAGACGCAATAAGTTCAGACAGGACAGCTAGGAGGAGCCCCCTGCGCTATGCCACACCTATGCCACACCTAGAGTGTTGCCTTGGTTTATGAACCCTAGAGTCGACGCTGCAGAGAAAAGGACCGCTAGCTGGTATGTTGGCAACATGTTTCTAGAGCAATCACCAACGCTCATACTGTCTAATATGCCAAGTTCCAACACAAAAAAAAGGTTGGGATCCTCAATTCTCAACGCGAGTTCGGACAGAAAGATTCATCCTTCTTCCAGAAGCCGCCGTCGTTTTATCAACACCGAATCTTGCAGAGTGCTTTTCTCGATACGTAACCCTCTCTTCCTACTAGACTCCATGACATGAGTCTCGAAGGGCGTGCACGCCAAAGGATAAGGAGGATCCTGGAATGGCAACCCTTCTTCAACCTCAGGCCTTACACGCGAAAGAAGCAACTTGGCAAACGCCGCAGCAGAGGCAGCGGCATACTTCTGCCAGCGCTTATTCTTATGCGAGTCGCAGTAATCGCATATTCCGCGGATGACCAGGGATGGAAGGATATTCATAATCCCCGCCGCCTCCATTTCGAAGCAAATGATGCCATACTGGGTGGCGAGTTTGTCGCGCGTGACTGCGCTTTTCATCACCTGGTTGCCGGAGGCGATGAGGCCGTAGTGGATCTGTGGTTGTATCGAGTCTCGGGGTAGTCTTGGTTCTACTTTGCTCGTGTCGCAGTCTTTGCATGATTCAGTCCTTGATACTGGGTGCGGGGGCGTCGGATGTGCATAGTCAGACACGAATAGACAATCATTCTCCACCCCCGAGTGTCGGTACTCATTATCCGACTCGGAAATCTGCTGCAAGTATCCCGCAAGCGGCTCCTTCCCAAGCCTTGGATCAGACTGAATCTCGCTGAGTGCCGACCGTAGGCACCGGGGCGACGGCTGCAGATACCCGTTGATCTGTATTATCCCATCGCTCAAAGTTTTGTGGCTATCATAAGGCAAGACACCGACGCTCGCGCCGCTGGGCGTGCTCACGACCACATCCCCGAGCCTGATGTCGTCCCGTCCTCTGGGAACTCCCTCTCCGATGCCGACGAGGAGGCAGAAGTTGAGCCTCGCGAAGCTGCGTCTCATGTTTGAAGCAACGTCCGCAGCGGTGGTGGTGCCGTATTCGCCGTCTGGGAGACACGTGGCCACGATGTTGTGTTTGGCTATAGTGCCAAACGCATAGTGGTTCGGATCGCTGTGTGGAACTGCTGCGACAGTATCATGGGTGTCATCGAATAGCATTCGGACAGCCTTGAATCTTTGTGCAGCGCACAGATAATGCCCACTGTGTAGTCGCGCGTAGTCCGGAAGGAAGAGTCCAGGTAGCCTTCTGGCTTGTCATGGCCACTGCCTTCAGCAGGGCCGGCAGATGAGGACATGCTTTTTCCGATTCCACTGTCATGGTAAGGAGAGCCAATCCTCTGCGGGTAATCATCCTCCATGGTGAGTGGCTGCGACTGTGATGGTGCTCCAATATCTCCTGCCCAGTACCATGGATGGTCAGAGTTGAACCCGAAGATGACAGCCCCTTCATCTTCATCTCCAGATTTGATGCTCAAGGCCTTACCGGTAGCGCATAGTCCTTTTGCCATACTTGATGGTAACAGTATTTGCGCAATATCAGAATGCTCTCCACTCTGGTTGCTTTTGCACTTACATGCATCCGATAGTCCTTCGGGAATGTACCATATGACCGAATCCGTCACGCGCACTGGAACAGAGAAGGGGTTCCCCCTCCCTGCTATCATAAACTCGTTAAGGTCTGCGCGTGTAACAGCTAGATAGCACTGGCCCACGGGTAATGAAGCAAATCTAGCACATCCAGCTTGGTCGGTAGGTCGAATTATGTCACCGTACTTGCGTCCAAATAACGTAATGCCGTCGATAGACCTGATAAGCTCAGTCCAGGAACTCCTTGTCGCGTCAATTTGAGCCGCTCGAGGATGGATTGGATCCCGCTCGCTCGCAAGGTCATCAAAGTCCCAGCCCTCGAGTTGTGACCTGTTTACATATTGGCTGGAAGCGGGCAGTTGGAGGGCCTGATAGTCCATCAAAATCTCCAGGAGATTATAGAAGCCCATAACGTAGTCCTGGAATGAGGTGGGAGGGTCATCACCGTCATAGATATTTTGCTTCATATTCTCTTTATTGGCCAGCACAGAGGTTGCAGAGTCCGCCCGATACCGACGCCAATACAGTAGCTTCAATGGGTCAAATTCAACTAATGACGACAGCTTACTCTTCCTGTCGCGCTCAAGGGCCGTTCGGACAAGGTGGAGGAGAGCGCTGGTTCCGGTTTATCAACCACCCGCGCTGGTCGACCTCATCCCAGAGCAGGACGAACTTTTTGGATATCCATTTTAGCTTGCGTGCATAGCCGTTGCGGGTGACATGCACTGGGACGTCCTTTTTGCCGAGCGAGTACGAAGCTCCTCGTGTGATGATCTGACCCATTGAAATGGACACATTCGAAAGGGGAGATGTCTCTGGAACGCCTGGAAGCCACGAATTCCGGACGGCGTAACATGCGTCATGCGCACCTAATATCAATTATTAGCCTTAGTGAACAAAAAGGAAGTGTGAAGCCTGCGACGGAGGGTATACAAGCCTGCATAAAGCTTCATCTGAGAACACCAGCCGAGGATATGGCGAGCAGTTTCAAACCTGGAATCGGCACCTCCACCTTGCACATCTTGTTCCCATCCGAGTACGGAATTCGTTCGTCATTGTCGTTATGCATCAAATGCCACATCATAATGTTTCCCTCGTACTGCGTTGGTACGAGCATTGTCGAAAAGCCTTTGATAACGTACCCCCCATCAAAGCAATTAAGACGCGGTGTTGCAGTGAGGACCGACATCATCGCTAGTGGTATCTAGCGGCCGGTCTGCGAGCGATTGGATAGCCCGTCGCAATGATGGGCGTATGCCAACGCCGTACAAACCAGCTCAGCCGCAACGTGCAATGATATACTGTGCCAGACGTAGTTCTGCCCAACTTTTCGCTCTTCCAGAAACTAGGGAGCGCTTCGCCAAGCGTGGCACAATTTCTCCGAGACTCTCTGGCAGGAAACTTGTAGCAGGACGGGTACCCATAGCCATCAGTAGAGAAAATCGTTATCACATCAGGACTTGAGGCTGGGTAGCTTAGGTCTGTTTTCCCAGGTGGCCAGCAGTTGCCCGAGGCCGCCATCATGATCTTTCCACGGGCCGCTGCCCGCTGTACAGCTCCGTCGATCTCCTGGCTGGATGAATCCTGGCCGAATGGCATGACAATGAGGTCCACGTCCCATTGTTTCACGCAATAGTCAATTGCCTGTTATCCATTAGATATGGTACTGCGGTGGCAATAAGCGAAAATATACTTATATTACCAGAAATTTAGAAATTACCTAAGGAGAGGTTAATAGTGTACCAATTGAACGATATAAATCCTAAATAATACACTTTATATTTAAGGTTATAATAATAGTACCATGGTACAATAGTAACCTTATTCAATTCCACGGCCTTTACCTTTCCATGAACGGGTTAAAACTCCATCTAGATACGTATTAACAGGAATACATATTTTAAAGGTTATGAACATATACACATATCGAAAAGTGCCGGCATGGCTTAGGTAGGTACCTTGGTAGGTTGGATGGACTCGGACCATCTAATGGTCACTCACCCGCGACAGATTCTTGCCAGCTCTATCACTATGAATTGAACATGGAAGTTATATCCACTTGCTTCATGTTTTTCCCTTCATGGACTCAAAGATATGCAACAATGTGTTGGTGAACTTCAATCCGCTTATCTACTGGTAGTGGGGATAGGATGGTTCTGAGAAATCTTCATCAGTAGTGGTTCGCAGGTGGAAAGACTCGTCTCACACACGCAGCCACCAACTCATCAAGCCATTCTAAATTCCGTCATATCCTGTGGGCGCAAGTTAACTGCCGAGCCAAGGTAATATGTCATATGTGATAAAATGGCCCTACTTGATTGATCTTTAACTCCGCCGAAACACTCAACTACAATTCCCCCTCCCCAAAAGCCAGACTAAGTTCCTCAGCATGAGCACGAAACATTTTTATTATGAACGCTATGCCAATTCAATGATGTTTCACGGCCATGGGCATGGCTTCTACGATCCTCCGCAAACTTTGACGCCCGGCCGGGAATATGCGGATATATTGACGACAGCGGAATCTGGCAGAAGATGGTGGATCTGAAGGATGACACTGCTGTAAATGACCATACGCTAAGCAATCTGGGAACTGCACAACTCAAGCCTACAGAGAAACAGTTTTGGGGTCCTCTTAATACCAATACAGTGAAGAGGAACGAAGTCCAGGCCAATGCAGATTTATCTCTATCATCTCTGGGAGTCCCGCTGGACTGCTCTGGGGTGCTCAACTACTCCTTGAATTCCAGCTTTGGTGCCATTCTCCTATGCAATGATGCAGTTGAGATGGATGGCTACGCTCACAAGGAGCCTTTCATGCAGTGGGCAAAGGCCAACGCAGAGGCTCTCCGAAAGATATGGCCCGACATCACCAACCACGGCTTTTATGTGATGACGTCGACTTGGTCTGCAAGGGACCTTTATATCAACTCGCTACATAATCAGTTATCGGCTTTAAGGCAATGGTTCCCGGCGCTGGAGGAGTGGGCCTGTCGACAGAGTATTACAGAGGACAGTCAGGCGGCAACTGGCACCATCCAATTGTATCAGTAAGAGATACCTGAAGATCCCATATCGAGACTAAGCAAATCTTGACTTGGCCAGGGAGATGAGAGAAAAACTATATTCTTTGGAGGCATCCGGTTGTCGTTTAATAAACTGTTTGTAAGTACCCCCTTGTCCTGGCCTTGGCCTTGACCAGCCATTGAAGATCCATGTCGACGCACTTAGCTAACCTGAAAAAGCGGCGCTTCCATAAACAGGACCAGGTTGAATGGACTGGCTATCGAGGAGCGGGGGACACATTCTCGGTGAGGGATGGAGACGATGTTTACGAGGTGGAAATGGCTGTTGTCAGTCTGGAGTAGGATTTTGTTAACCACATAGTCAGTCATCAATATCGCATTTTCCAATTAAATTATTTTCCCATCCAGGCGGTTAGTATAAATATAGTTACTGGCCGGAGAAATTTCGATAGGGTTAAAAAAAATAACTTGTTGATTGAAACGCGAAGATTTATTATATCCATTTTTGGGGCAAGGTTTAGAAAGACCCAAAAGAAGCACATATTTGAAGAATAGGTTCCTATACACAAGGAGTAAGTTTAGTCTGATTAGCCAATCCACCGGATATTACCACAAGACAGCAACCACTGCCCACTTCTAAGTAGGTTCATAACTTGGAACAGAGTATGTAGCGTGAAATTCTGTGACCAGTTTTATATGACAATCTTAGGCTCTGGAAGCAAATAGCTTGTGCCTCATTGGCCAGCAAATGATATTTAAACTAGTAGGGCACATCATTGCAAAAGAGGATTGGAGATTAGCGTTCGATGTCAGCTCTTCCTTAACATGATCTGCAAGGCAGACCCATGCACTATGGATTACGGCTCTTTCGAGGATGTATTAGCCCAGCTACATTTGTCCCAAGACTTGAAATCAACATCCTGTCAGAGCTGTGCATGGTAATTCCCAGTATGCAAATTCTAGTTATTAGTAAAAGAACATGCCTGCTGAACTATGGATGAGTGAACAAAAGCATCGCTCTGCCTTGAGCTAAGCCTGCCAAGACTGGGTACTCTGCTCTAGGGAGGATGAACACCCTTCAAGGTTGCTGGCAGCGGGACCAGTAGTACACAATTCTATTCCCGTCGTGTCACCAATAAACCAGCAATGTATCCGGTACCCTTTTAATTCCAAACCCCGTGTCCAATCGTGTCCTAAGTACGGTTGAAAACGGCATGCGCTGTTCTCCCGACGCTGTTGGCATATGTACCGGATAGAAGCATTGGACTCTTTATATAGACGGGGTAACTTTCGACAAATCAATGCTTAGTGTACGCATGCCAGCTGGGGTATCCCTGAATGGCTGACGGTGCCAACGAACAAAGACCTGGCAAAGGCCACGTCAGCAGTTTAGGCTTGGCGGAGCATTTTAGACGGCTGCAAGTTGTTCAGGTGAGAAGAACTGAAAGCAAAATATCATGATCAAAAAGACATAGAAATCAATAAAAAAACATACAACAGTAGGG
>JOMC01000241.1:0-10665 GCA_000812125.1 Aspergillus ustus
CGAAGTTATTACGGGGGTGGGGAGAAGGGGGAGACCATAGGATTGATTTTCCTAACGGAGAGATTGCGTGAGGGCAGTTGAGTCTGGACTGACGACAAATACGAGCAGCCCTACCCCGGATCGACTGTCACCCGGTACATAAGCTGGAACCCGCGGCCCCCGACAACATGAAGAAACCCTGGCGAGCATTCGAACCTCGAAGATTCCCCGTACGATGTAAGCTCTTGGTATTTATTATTAATGTTATTCTGATTAGCAATCGCGGTTGAATTTGGTATGAAGTCGCCGAGGAGGGTAGTATAAAGATGTAGGGTATGGCTTCCTCGTCTCATGAGCTCCAATCTATCCAGATCTTCCACAGCAGCAACTTCCATCTCAGTTTCAGGGTTCTACACAAGGGCAATAAGCAAACAAAGCAACAAGATGGTCATCGCAATCGCCGGCTCCGGCGATCTAACCCGCTACCTCGTCGAAGAGTTTCTCTCTGTCAATATCCCCGTAACCCTTCTAACCCGCACTATCAAACCCCATTTCACCGACATCCCCAACCTCACCCAGCGAATCGTTGATTACAATTCAATTGAATCGCTGGAAACCGCTTTGAATGAGAGCAAAGCAACAACTCTCATCTCTACAATCCTCACCTACGACACAACCGCCTTCATCGAATCACACAAGAACCTCATTGCGGCCGCACAGGCCTCAGAGAACGTAACCCGATTCATCCCGTCAGAGTACGGTGTCGACGTCGCAAAGTACCCAGACCAACCGGGCTTCTACTGGGAGACGCGAGAGCCGATCCGCGAGATCCTACGGGGGCAGTCGAAGCTTGAGTGGACGCTCATCTGCTGTGGCTGGATCATGGACTATATCATCCCCTCGCAGAATCGCTATATGAAGGACATTGGCGATACGTTCCCGGTTAACCTTTCTGAGAAGAGGATGGTCATCCCCGGTACGGGCAAAGAGGCGGTCGATTGGATCGCTGCGAGGGATCTTGCGAGAGGTCTTGTTGCGCTTGTGCAGGTTCCGGCGGGCCAGTGGGGAAGGTATGTTTATCTCTCTGGGGAGAGGATGAGTTGCGATGAGCTTGCGGAGGTGGTGAAGAAGAAGTATGCGGATGCCGAGTTTCAAGTTGAGTATCTGTCCCTGCGGACGCTGGTTAATAGGGTGAGAGATGCAAAGGATGAGTTTGAGAGGCTGGAGGCTGAGTATGGGATCGTGATTCCGAGTGGTTCGGCGGGGTTTGAGGAGGGCGTTGTCGAGAGGGACCGGGAGAGGTACTTTCAAAATGTCAGATTTCGAGCAGTAAGAGAGGTGCTGGATGCTGCTGAGGAGGGTGTCATTGTTTGATAGAAACAAAAAGAATATAAATTAGTCCCGGCTTGGACGAACCGAGAAGCCGTTTCTTAATTACAGGTAGATTCTGACCATCGGTAAAAAAAAAACAAAAAGAAATGACCAGTGCCGGGCTCGATCCGGCGACCTTATCGGTTTTAACATGAAATGTTAACGATACGTGATAACCAACTACACCAACCGGCCGATTGTTGAAATACTGAGCAAATTTTGCCACCACAGGCGACAAATTACAGCCCCTATCGACGGAAATTTGTCTGTCGAAAACGGCGGATGCAGTCACGTGGGAGGGACAGGGGAACAGGTGGCGCGGGCGTCTTTTCCTTCTCTACCCCACGATTTTGTCGGTGAGGAGCTTGAGAATTGCACAGAAACACAATCAGACGAATTAATTATACCACCATGGCTTCTCAAACAGACTCTCTTCAATCGCATCTGGCCTACAAGCCGCAACCCCTAAAGTTCGGCACCAGCGGCCGGCGTGGGCTCGTCGTGGACCTGACCCAGTTGGAGATATATACCAACGTTCTGGCCGAGATCCGCTACCTCCAATCCCTGCCCCTTGACCAGGGAGGAATCAAGACCGGCGATGACTTTTACTTCGCTCACGATCTCCGTCCCAGCTCAACGGCCTATGTTGAAAATGAACAAGGCCGTGGCGGTCTCTGCCAGGCAGTTGAGCAGGCGCTAAAAGACACGGGAATGCGAGCCATTAACCTGGGCGCGATCCCCACGCCCGCTCTAACCTACTACGCCATCAAACATGACAAGGGCAGCATCATGGTTACAGGAAGCCATATTCCTTTCGACCGTAACGGGTACAAGCTCAACACATCTAAGGGAGAGTTGTTAAAGGAGCACGAGCAGCCAATCAACGCTGCTGTCGCTAAAGTCCGCGAAGAACTCCTCCGCCAGCCGTTTTCAGAATCCTTGTTTGACGAGCAGGGTATGCTTCGTACTCGCCCGGTTGAGATCTTGCCTGCTACAAGCGAGGGTCTCTCTGCCTATGTTCAGCGCTACCTCGATTTCTTCTCCGGCGAAACACTCCAGGGAATGAAGATCCTCGTCTACCAGCACTCTGCTGTCGGCAGAGACACAGTCGTCGATATCCTCAAGAAGCTGGGAGCCGAGGTGACCCCCGCCGGCCGCAGCGAGACATTCGTGCCAATTGACACCGAAGCTATCGACGCAGCCCAATTAGCCACATTACAAAAGCTGTATGACGAAAACAACGGGCCCTTCGACGCAATCGTTTCGACAGACGGCGACAGTGACCGCCCGCTCCTCGTCGCTCCAGCTCCAAGTGGCGACGGAGAAAAGGTCCGCTTCTTCGGCGGCGACTTGCTCGGCATGATCGTCGCTGCGTTCCTCGGCGCCGACGCAGTCGCCGTCCCTATCAGCTCCAACGACGCCATCGACAAGGGAGACCTGGCCTCTGTTCTGGAACCGAAGACCAAGATCGGAAGTCCGTACGTCATCACCGGGATGCAGGCCGCGCTATCCAAGGGCAGGAAGCGTGTCTGCGGCTGGGAAGCGAACGGTGGATTCCTCACGGGCTCGGACATCGAGCGGAACGGCAACCTCCTGACCGCGCTCCCTACACGCGATGCCGTCCTCCCGCTCCTCTGCGCTCTCTTCTCAGCCCGCAGACAGAAAACAACCCTCCCAGACCTCTTCGCCACACTCCCCAACCGCTTCAGCCGCGCGTCACTAATCCGAAACTTCCCCCGCCCAACCAGCATGAAGATCGTCGCGCGCTTTTCACCTCCTGTATCCGGCATCCAGGAAGTGACCTACAACGGGCCGAACAACGAGATCACCGCATATGACGCAAACCTATCCCAGACTGCTCTGTCCGGCTCCACCATCGGCCAATTCAGCACGATCAAAACCCAGCTCCAGTCCGTTTTCTCCGACAAGGCTGGATTCCCTGAGATTGTCCGGCTGAACTACACCGACGGGATTCGCATCACGTTCGCAAACGGTGATGTCGCGCATATTCGGCCGTCCGGCAATGCGGATGAGCTGCGGATCTATGCTGTCGCCGACTCGCAGGACCGTGCGGATGATATTGCCGTGCAAGGTGTTGCGGAGCCGAATGGGTTGTTGAGGACGTTAGAGCGGATGGTTTAGTTAGTTTTCGCTGGCGATTTGATATGTGGTGGGAGATAGGTAATAAGCATCAGAGACAGATATTTAGGTCCTAATTCATTCATTCGGAGAACTTACACATTAAAATGGGGCCGCCCACTATGTGATTAGGAGCCTGTTATGTATACGTGGAATGCACGCCGGCCTCGCTCAGAGCACAAGGAGGTGGTAGCTTGGGCAAGTGAATAGGCCAAGTAAGGGACACATGAACAGGTATTTGTAGAGCTTAATAGGTGGTTTATGTAAGGGCTATCTGAATGATTTGTGTGCGAGTATTAGCCTCCACCTATACACACACCGGTCTTTATTAGGGTCTGTCTAGTCTAGGGGTGTGGATATTGGATCCTTCCATCTACTATATCATAAGTAAGTTAAGTACGAGTGAATATATCATGATCAGCCAGCCATTTTTTTTTTGTATTTAGTCCAGAATACCAACTCTAAAAACTAATCGTAGTAAGCCTCATGTACTCTCAGCTTAAAGCCTTTTTTTTTCCTTTTCATTTTTTTATGACCTCAAGTCCCCCTTCAACAACACGAACCCGCATTACTGCACTGCACTGAAAACCTCTCACGAAAACCTCGGCCTAGTCGTACTCTCCCTCGAAGACGGCGACGGAAACCCAAAATCACCAAACCCACCCGTCGACCCACCACCACCACCCATCGACCAGTCCGAAGCATTAGACCTGGACGACACCGGCCCCGCCGCCGCCGCAGAGCCAGAGCTCTGCCCACGCCAGGGCGTCGAGTCCGCATAACTGGCCGGCTCACTCTCCTCCTGCAACCTCTCGAGACCCGAGGGTCCCGGGCGCCGTTGCTGTGAGGAGGAGGACGAGGGGCCAAACAACGACGAAGTTGTCGAAGAGGGGCCCGAGTTCCAGAATCCTGCGTCTGCCATGGTGGACTGGTGCCGCGCGTGGGCGTCGTCGACGCCGGAGGGCATGGAGCGGATGCGGCCGGTCTGGATCCCGTTTGCGCGCTGCATGGAGTCGAAGACTTGATCGGCGAGGCCGTTATCTGGGAAGATCAAGCCGCCAAGGGTGCGGCGGCCGTGGTCGAAGGGGTTGCTGTTGCTGTTGCTACCGCCGTTTCCAATGAAGTTACTATTTGTACCGCTACCAAAGCCGAGACTGAGACCGAGACTGCCAGCGCCGCCGCTATACCCCCTGTGAAACTCTTCAGCTGAGAACCCGGGCGTCTGCTTCCTCCACGCGTCGCCTTCGACGTGGCCCGTGACAGCGGACCGTGTCAGGTTGAAGCCCGAGGATTTCTTCCCCTTCACGCGGCTGCTGGCCTCGCCGGGCTTGTTGTAGCTGTAGCTCTCGGAGGCCTTCATCGCTACGGGGCCGTCATCGCCGTATCGAACGGAGGAGGACTGCGTATGCGTGTATACGGAAAAGCCGTTGCGGTTGTTGTTCCGGTTGTTCCTCGCGGGGGTCGGGGTGGGGGTGGTGGTGGTGGTGGTGGTATTGTTGGCGTTGCTGATCTGGTTTGATTCGGCCATTTTGAACTGGGTTGGTCTTGTTGGGTGTAGGTTTGAATGAATGAATTTGTTTTCGAGATGATGTTGGTCGAAGAAGGTAGCTTACAAGCTGAGTTTATGCTGTGTAAGTAAGGCTTGTAGACACTGTAGTGCTTATAGCTGGAAGATGAGGATTGCTGTGATTATGACAAGGAGGAAGAGGAAGAAGAAGAGGAGGAGGATAAATAGGAGCTGTTGGTAGTTTATAAACTCTTTAAGATAAAGAGATAGGGGGCGGTAGGAGTTTATCTTTGATTATAGTTTGTTTGAGGCCATGTGTGTGTGGCATAGCTCCTATTTTGCTAACTTGTAACATAAGAATGCTCTGTTTGTCAGTGGCATCATCCTAGCTCTTACAAAGTCACCCTAAGACAAGGCTTTGGCAAAACCATGGTTCCGATTACCAGATATCTTGCCTTTATGTACAGTATGGGTAGAGTAGACAACCCACCAGGAGAGGTTAACCGGCCCACGACCGTTTCGCGTAAGTAAAGAGACTTTGTTTTTGAACTGGAACCAGTTGGTATTCAAAACCGACTAGTAAAGTAAGATCCAAGACTCATTGTTTTATTTCGTTACTGACTGGGGTACTTTGACTGGTCTTTTGCTGATCCATTGTCCACTAGGCTCATCTATGGCTGGTGATGTAGGGTCGGTGCAATCTTCCGCATCTGAGTCTAGATTTCCTGCAATCATACGGGATAATCACGATGCCCGTGTAGATTTGGGAAATAAAGGTATAATAAACAAAAGGGTTCAATGTGCCTGATGGGCCATCTTGGCATGAGGAGAGGGGCAACCTGCATTAGCGCGGGGCATTTATCCCACCACGCCCGTCAGACGCACTGCAAACCCAGCCAAGGCATGTCTTGATATCCCTTCTCTCGCTAATAGTGCATGATAAATGTCTTCATGGACACGCGACGACTACACCGCGGTATGGATCTGCGCACTCCCACTGGAGCTGGCAGCCGCCTGCGCGATGCTCGACGAGCAGCATGACCCACTGCCCCTCGAACCGGACTCTCGGGACACAAACAATTACGTTCTTGGTCGGGTAGGGTCTCACAATACTGTCATCGCATGTCTGCCATATGGCGTTACCGGCACGGTATCTGCTGCGCGGGTGGTGAACCAGATGCTTGCGACGTTCAAGCACATCAAGTTTGGGCTGATGATTGGTATTGGCGGCGGTGCGCCAAGTGAGAAGCATGATATTCGATTAGGGGACGTTGTTGTGGGCAGTCCGACGGGGCTTTTGGGGGGTGTGGTTCAGTATGACTTTGGAAAGACGGTGCAAAAGGGGCGGTTTCAGCGCACGGGGATGTTGAATAAACCGCCTGAGGTGTTGTTAACGGCGCTGAGCAATTTGCAGGCGCGCCACCTAATGGAGGGTCATAAAGTCGAGAGCACGATTTATGAGATGATGAGGAAACACCCTGTTATGAGCTTTCAGTATGCCCGTCCTACGGTGGATTGTCTATATCGGGCGGACTATGAGCACCCAGAGAATCAACATACGTGTGCAGGGTGTGATGCTAGGCAGGTGATACAGCGTACTCTTCGTCCGCCAGAGTCACAATTGTCTATACACTATGGTCTTATCGCCTCAGGCGACCAGGTCGTCAAACACGGTCGGATGCGTGATCAACTGCGCGAGGAGCTCGATGTCCTCTGCTTCGAGATGGAAGCTGCCGGCCTGATTGATAGTCTCCACTGTCTGGTCATTAGAGGGATCAGCGATTACGCCGACTCTCATAAGAATGACCTCTGGCAGGGGTATGCGGCAGCGGCAGCGGCTGCGTATGCAAAGGAATTAATGCAGGTTGTCCCGGTCGCAGTCAACGACAAACAACATACTCGTGGAGTCGAAAGTGAGTCTAGTTGCTCGAATATATAGGTCTTTCGCTGGTACTGATGAAATGGCAGGTACGAATGATATGCGCTTCCGGGTGCAAGAATGGCTGTCTCCTGCCAGCTTCAAGGACGACTTGTACAACCACCAAAAAGAGTACATGGACGGCAGCTGCGACTGGGCGCTACAACGATCGGAGATTAGCTCATTCATGACTCCCACTGATGGATCACAAATCCTTAGCATCCGCGGCGCTCCTGGTATTGGAAAGTCTACTCTCACGGCTTTTCTCGTCCGTCACCTGCTTGACGCTGGTATCTCCGTGCTCTACTTCTTCTGCAAAGACACTGAGGGCGGCAAGAGCCAACCGTTTCAAGCACTCCGAACTATAGTTTCGCAGATCCTCGCCGCAGAAAAGGGAGATCGCCTTGTGTCGTGGTTAGAAAAGGTCCGTCTGCAAAGTGGACAAAGACAGGCGGAATCCTTTGCGACGCTCTGCGAATCGCTTTGCTACGCACTTGCTACCGTTCCAGAATCAGACAGACCTCTGTATCTCGTCATTGACGCTCTCGACGAATGCGAAGATGGCTGTCTTTTGGCATCGACTATGATCGCTGCTTTGAACACATCGAAGCGTCCGTTCCAGCTCTTATTGACCAGTCGTGAAGAAGCTGACTTGCTAGCCTTGTTCCACCAATATAAAGAGCGGAGCGTGAAACCAGAACTGGCAACGTTACACGAGCTAACAATACTCCCTTCGACCGTCCAACAGCCAGTGGTAGCTTATGTCAAGCAAAGGGTTGCCCATTTGCAGCACATTCGGGAGACACCCCTCGGCCAACAAGTCTTCCAAAATGTGTCTGCAGCAACTGATGGTTCCTGGCTGTACGCAAAGCTCATTCTTGATGAGGTTGAACGCCTGCCTACTCCAGCATCTGTTGCCCGACATTTGAAGAACATTCCCACAGGCCTTGTACAGCTCTATCATACAATCTTTTCGACAGTTGAAAAGTCGCTTTCGCCCCTGGAGCTCAAATTGGCCCAGCAGCTGTTTATCTGGATTGATTTGAAAGATTTTGTTCGAGTCGGGCGACATGCGCTGGATAGAGATGTTCTAGATATTGTATTCCAGGCTGCGAATGCTGGAGACGAGGTATTCGACTCGGTCGATCTTGCTCGGAAGCTCTGTTCTCCCTTGATCACGCTCAAATTGACTCCTACGAGCGAGGAGGCCGAATCGAGCGTGAAGATTAGCTTTGTTCATCACACAGCGATGCAATTTGTCCGCCAGAGCGCTCTCAGGACATCGGCATCTATCGCAGTACCCGCAACTCTCAAGCCTCAACTCCTCAAGGCACTCCACCGTGCAAGCACCGCAATGTGGTATTTCGAGCACAGCGAAAGGTGTGGCTCAGTACTCCAAACTCTCTCCAAAAACCCCGATAGTTCCGCTAACCTACACCCGGGGGCATACTTCGAGATGGCCTACGCCCTCTGGGGCGCATTCTTTCTTCGGGAATTACCCCAGCATCTCGACGAAGATGATCTACAGCAAGCTTCCATACTCTGCACCAAACTCACAGACTTCCTCCTCTCGGGTCGATGCCTTCGCTGGATTGAGCTAGCTGTCATCATCAACTACAGATGGGGCTATGTTAATCTCTTCGAGAATGCGGTCAAGGCCCTCAGGGCCGCAGTCACAGCGGCAAAGCCCAACGTTAGGACAGGCGTGCAGCAGGATGTCAACCCTCCAGCATTTCAGCAATTCTCAGTGGCTCGCATCCAATTTTTTGAAGATTTCGCCTACGTCATTACGTGCACTGGACCGGCGTATCGGCCACCGCTGCCTGTGCCTGAGGGATTTGAGAATCGCCCAATGGCGAGGAGTCTTATGGGATTGGGTGTCAAATGGGCGCATGTGTATACTAATAAGATACAATAGATGGATATACTGCTCATATATAATAGATCTCCCGGACTTATAAGTGTTGCAACCACGAGGTATAGACAATTGCACAGCTCAGAACCACTTATTTCGGAGTGTGGAGCCACTCTTCTATTTTCGCAAGAGAATACACATCGTGTTCCTTCTCCGACGTGAAAAACGGCTTCTCATACCACCCTTCGGTCCCCGTCGACTGCAACCGTTTTCCAAACGGCTGGCACGAGTCAAAATCAATTAACACCGGCGATCCACCCCCATCCTCCTCCTCCCTGACCATAATATTCTGCGGGTTAAGGTCATTATGCGCAAGCCCGAGGGAATGCAGATAGTCGACAGCAGATTTGAGGTCTTCAAAAAACTTGACTTTATCAAGCTTCTCGAAACCCGGCGTCGACGCATACTGATCAAGCGTCTTATCTAGCCGCTCTAGAACGATCGAGGTGATGTACCCGCGTCGCACACGGCACCCGTGGTAGCGGATGATGTTCGGATGCGGCGTTTTCGAAATGCTCTCCATAATCATCGTCTCGTCTCGGACTGCCTTGGGGCAGTACCCGGTCCCGATCATGTCCTCGTACCACTGAAGCCCGGGCCGCTTGATGTAGATTGCGGACTCGTTGAGGAGGGTTTCCGGCGCGAGAGTCAAGCCAGTGGCACTGCCAGTGGGCACCTTTGCGTAGATATCCGCATCGGGCACACGCTGCAGGACCGCATTGATTTCCGGAATGCTGACTTCGCGCTTATTCTTGGCGGTGCGCCCGAAGTAGACTTCGTCGCTCGCCGTGATGTAGAAGAACGAGGTTGATTTTAGTTTCCCGTCGGCGCCTATCGACTCGACTATCGTCACGTCTTGGAGGGATTTTACCAGCGGCTGTTGTGGGTCCTGACGACGATGATCGACTGCCGTCTTACTCTGGGGGCTACTAGTACTAGTGCTAGTAGTTGGGTCCACAGTGCGATCCATGACGGGCGAGGTCGTCACTGAGGAAATAAACGGGGGGTGGCTGGGTGGTGGTGGTGGAGATGGATTCTGGAATGCGAACCCAGAGGCAACTAGTAGTGTATTTGGTCGTTGAGGAGCCCGGGGCAAGGGAAAAAAAGGACACGGATGAGACGGACGACGACGGTAAGTTGGATGAGTGAATGATCTGAAGACCAGGCCCGACTTTTGAGCCGCAACTGAGAGGCGGTGTGGTTTGACGTTGGCTTTTGGGCGTCCACCAAGTGCGGGGTTATGTGGTTGACTGTTTCACAAGATGTACCTTGTGCAGAGCAAGGAAATGAGGAAGCATTGATTTATGTCCACGACATAGCCCGCCAAAGTGGGTTGTCGTGTCATTTCAGTTTCCTAACCAGGGTGCCTACACTACAAGAAAGAGCGATTTTCGGTGCGCTCGGTGAGTGCAAAAAGTACTACATACATAGTAGGCAATAGCCATACATACTCGATGGTACCAGCGAAAAGGAGCCGTGGTAGGCAAAAAGAGAAACTATCAGATTATAAGGCTGGATCTAGATACGGAGCTTTCCAAAGCATGTAAATACCCGTATGCACCCAGGGAGAAAAAAGAAATCCAAATCATCAAGTTCCGGAGTACTATATGACATTGACGGGGACAGCGCAAAGAGCCGTAGTGTAAAGCACCAACACGCCCCCGACCGTCATGTCGTAGAAGGCAACCAGACGGACCAACCAAATGAAACCTAAAATGGCCCTAAGAGGTCTTCAGACGTTCGGATTAGAAGGATTGATCTCTCCTTTTTTTTTTTTTTTTTTTTTCCTCCCCAGACAAAAAAAAAAGACTTACAGCCTGGGGGGGGTTAAAAGGC
>JOMC01000243.1:0-36489 GCA_000812125.1 Aspergillus ustus
AATGGCCGGGAATTACGTTATATATATATATATATATTTCTACGGGTCGTCACGACCGTTTATATAATACCTCCACCGCCAAAGAAACCAAATCTGTAAGAGCCCCCCCCCATAATTAGCAGTGTTGGCGCGTCAACGTCCAGCTCGCTCAGGAACGAGGCACGGATGTCCATTGCGACAAGAGAGTCCACGGACTGGTTGATCAAGGGGATAGACGCGTTAATCCAGTTCTCCGGTGCAACGCGCAGGATGCGGCGGAGGTAAGTAACCAGCGCGTCGCGGATAACAGTGTATATTAATTGTTTGTCGGGAAGCGATTGCAGCTGGGAGCGGAGATGCTTTGTGGTCTTGCCATGGGCTTTGCTAGGTATAGTATTAGTCGCGGTGTTATAGGTAACAAAGTGATTAAATTTGGCGTCACGGCGGTGGATTAGACTGGTATTATGCTTGTCGCGCATTTCCCTATAAACCTCGGTTGTGGTTTAGGTGTACAGCTACTAAGAACAATATGCCGCGCGCCATGTGCGATCATCCAGCCTGCAATAGACTGCCCCATAGCTCCAGTCATACCAACAAGCAGATATGACTTATTGTCCTAAAAAATAATGCCGGAATCAATAGGTTACACTTTAGCCGTGACAGTATTAGAAGCAGTCCAATCCACAACTAAAAGCAATTCCTATAGAGGAGCATGTAAGAACACTACACTGAGTGGAATGCATTTCTCTAACAAATCCGGCGCATATTAGACACCGCAAAGTGCTTGTTATAGAAGGTCTGCCACATGTGCTATCTGCATAGGCGCGCCAATGTTTTCACTGACCACCTTATAGCTCAGAAATGCCGATTTGTCTAGGCGCAGGCAAGCGAGAGGGAGGGCTTCAAGAATGCCATTATGAGAAAAAGCATCCGACCTCAAATCTTGCGAGAAATTGACGAAGAGGGACATTTCGCGTGTGACTATGGGCTTGTGATACAGGGAACGTATCGAATGTGCTCTTTTCCGGTAAGCTCCCATGGTAGTAGTGATAATCACGTTCATATTATCTTTGGAAGCCCTAGCTTGAACAGCCCGCTCCACTGCTGCATCTACCCCGTGGAGAAAGATAGAGCTACCCGTCGAAGCATAACTCATAATCCGCACCGCAACAAGATGCGCAGCAATAGACACAAGAAGTTCCGCTGTGGGTGGCGTCGCAACAGAAATGCACCATGCAGCAGGGACTTTCGCAGGCGTTGTCTCGGAGGTGGTCAAAGCCACCACTGAATCTCCAGTGCTAATTTCAATACCTGCGCACACTCGGAGGAAGCCCGCAGAGCCTGCAAATACAGATTGTAGCACTGAATGGGTCACGCGCAACGTTCGCGATTCGGTAACGGGACCCGGAAGGAGGGCCAAAGGCGACAGCTGGCGGAGATCCAGCTTACCGTTCTCCAGACCCGCAAGCTCCAAGCTCACACTGTGCGGATCTACGGTCTCTAGAATAGCCCAGTATCGAGAATTATATCTGGCGTTCTTCTCATGGTTTGGGACCAGCCGCGGAATAAGTAGTCGTCCACCACGGACATACACCTCCGGCTCTATTGTCCATAACAGGGAGGCATCATCACCCCAATCATCAAGAGCTACCTGCTAAAGTAATGCATTTGTTAGGTCAGTAGCTGTCGTACGTTGGATGCAGTTTGGTAGGTTAGGATCCAAGTCGTAAATCTGGATATGCATCGTGGGGTTCTCTGACTTGATGGTTCGAGCGATCCCTGTCATCATGTAGCTGTATGGCCTATGTTCCTGTGACCCGCATGTAGCCCAGATCATAGTTCGTGCGTTATCACATGCCTTAAGGGCCTCAAACCTGCGAGAGGTCACCCGAGCAAGGTAGGGTTCGTCTAGGTCTGTGAGGGAGAGTATGCTGATACCACCTGCTACAGTGCCTGCAAGAGGCTGTTGGAAGGCTGCATAGTCCTTGAGCGTAGAAAAGGTCCGCATATTGCTGAAACGGCGAGCGGCGAGTTTAGCAATGTCCTGAGCAAGCTTGAACACTGGCCATGTCGTACCCCCGATGATAACCAGCGTCCCTGTTTGCACACCAGTCGGCAGTGTTTCAAATGAAAGCGGATTGCGCAACCAGCTTACCCGGTGGTCGACAGCCTGGGTGACAAATAAGACAAACTGTTGTGATGTTCTTGCCGCAGGAAAGATGGCGTCGACCCCTGCAAACCCAGTTGCTTTCAAAGCCGTATCCCACTGACTTAGACTAAGAAGTGGCTCCGTTGGCAACGAGCTCTCAAAACTCTTGTGTGCCAAAGGAGCTGTAGGCATGGCCACATCCCCAGCTCGAGTGTCGTTGGTCATCACTGCAATTGAAAGAAGAAAACCTCCAGGCCTCAATAATCTGCCGAGATTTGAAGAAGACGATTCGACTGTTTCCATGGTAGGGCAAACATTCATAGCCACGATAATATCATAAGAGCCTTCAAAAAAAATCGTGCTCCTGGTGATTCCCTTCAATGTTCAAAACTTTGCAGTTGAGTGGGCGCGACTTGATGCAGAGGCGCTCCATTGCACATTCAACTAACGCAGCCGAGGCATCAGTAAAGGTGTACGAGCCGTATCTGCCCTCTATGGCATCTAGAACCGCCAAAGATGTATCGCCGGCCCCTCCGTTAATTTCACAGATATCGCATCTAGGATATCGGTGTGAGATGGAGAGTATAGCGCGGCTGACACACTCAGCAACAGCACTACCCCAAGCGGAAGAGCCCTCATAGTGGAATGAATCAACCATCAACTTATTCTCACTGCAGTCTTGCATTGATACGGAGCCCCCAACTTCACCTGTGGAGGATGTCAAGCCCGCCGGTCCGTCTTTGGCTCTAGCGATCTCTGATTCCGGGAAAGCTGGTGCGTTTTCGAAGCGCGCAAAGATAGTCTTGTCGCCTACCGGGGTGGCTGGGGAAACAGGAACGAGTGAAACCCCTTCAAACCGCACAAATGCATGAGACGCGTCAGCAGTATGTAGGAAAACATCGCCAACGGCAGCGGTAGCCTGTTTTGAACGGATTGATGTCACAGCATTTAATGAATCCTGATTTCTGCCTCTCCCAAGTGCCGTGAAGTAGGGATTTATGATGATTGAGGCCACAGACACGGGGGCGTGCAGCGAACATATCTGCCCATCGCCGGGGTACGACCAAGCTGCAAGAATTGTTTGCAAGGCAGAATCAAGCATCCCAGGGTGAAGCGTCAGATTGTCCTCCCATCCCGAACCGGATTGGTTTATTACTCTGCTAGTGCAGTATCCGAGCTTGCGTTGGATGTCAGACACACCGTGGAACGGGGATGAGTAATTATACCCTATTCGCGAGAGATTGGAGTAAAAGTAGTCTTCGCCCACGCTGACTAGGTTGTATGATTTGTTTGCCACAATGTCCAGACTGTCGGGACCAGGGCTACCAAGCTGCGCGAATATGCAGCCTTGTGCGTTGAGACCCATAGGGCTTGACTTGATCTTGGAATATCAAGCCCATTTGGCACGAACGGTGTCTTCTGTTGTGATAATAGAGGAAAGGCTAAATATTGTCTCTATGGCTGCATCATCGGTATCGAAAACCATTGCCCGGGTGATTTCTAGATCTGCAAGTTGCAAAATTTGTATGGAATACTCCGGCCGAGTGTTGATGAGTACGAGTCTGATGGCTTCAACAGCGGCGCTTATGTACCCCGTAGCCGGGAAGACAGTCTGGCCCTGTAGCTGGTGGCCGCTGAGCCAAATTATCTCACTCGGTCGTAATATGTTGCGCCATTTATACACGCCGGGAGTGGCTCCTTCCAGACACGGAATTCCGAGTAGAGGGTTGAACAGATGTGTCCTGATTTTGGACAAGGAATGATCCCCCAAACGGCCATCGTGCCAATGATCCCGCATATGATCAAAGGGATACGGTGGTAAATCTTCAAGCATGGTCGGCGGCCGCGCGGTACCGGAAAGTAACTTTTCGACCGCAGAAAATTGAACGCTGTTCGCGCCTAGATGTGTCCATATATATCCAAAAGCACTGCTTAATTCATCAATATCATTTCCCCCACGGTGTATTAGGCCAGTATAGGGCACCTCAGCTGCGTAGTCAAGCATGGACGCAGCTGGCCCTTTTAACGCCGGGCGTGGTCCAATCTCGATGGCCAGATCAAAGGGATCTTTCTCCAAGGCGAGTGCAAGTGCACCTTTGAACAAGACAGGTTTGCACATGTTATCAACCCAGTACTGATTTGTCAATTTGGTGGTACTCATTTTTTCACCGGCGAATACCGTCGAAAACCAGACTGGACATGAGATATTTGCTTCCTGACATGGCTCAATGCCACAAACATTCAGGGAATCTAAAAATGGCCTGGCACAAGGAAGCATATGCACACTATAGTAGGCCATATTGACTTTAAGCAATCGCGAGAAGATCCCCCACGCTTGGAAGTCTTGTATCACCTCCGTGACTGCATCCTCGTCGCCACTAAGCATCACTGATGAGGGCGAATTCTCTGCGGCAACATCCAATCTTCCGGCAAAATGATTATTACAATAAGCCTTACCCTCCACTGCCAAAATATTAACAGCGACCATGGCGCCCTGAGTTACATTAGGATTAGGGCTGGCGGCAAGATAAGCGTGCAAGCCACGCAAATACACCACCCGAATGGCATCAGCTACGGAGATCATTCCAGCAGCATATGCAGCTCCGAGTTCTCCAGATAAATAACCAACAACAGCAGTCAAAGATATTCCAGCGGCGCGAAGGATATCCACGAGGAGGATTTGCACAGCAAGACAGAGCGGCTGTGAAACGGCGGCCTTAGTCACACGCGAGGACTCTGCTTCGGCAATGAGCTGGTCATAAATAGACCAAGTAGGGTGGTGGTCTGGATTCGCGACGGTCTGCAGAGCTGTGTCTAGCTCGGCGATTCTACTGCCAGCAAAAGGAGATTTTTCAACCAGTTGCGCGCCCTGCCCGGTGAAGATACCGAGGACTCTGACTGGCTGGTGCCTTGCATTGTGTCTGATACCGAGCTTTTCGCTGTGGATCATCTCCAGAGCGTCTTTCGCATTTTGAATCCATGGCGCGGCAACCGCTGCGCGGTAGGGGAGGATTGACTGGCGATGCTGCAAAGTGTATGCCAGGTCTCGCATGTCAACATTCGAAGTACGGTGTAGGTAGGACCAAGTTGCCATCAACATCTGCCTAAGTGAGGCTTCCGAAGCGGCCGAAAATACTAGGGGAGTGAATTGCGTGGACGAAGCCGCATCATTATCCTGCCTGGTTGAAGGTATATACTCTTCGAGGATGCAATGAGCGTTTGATCCCCCGAAACCAAAGCTGCTCAAGGAGAACCTCCGATCAGATCAGGAAAAATAGAACCATCACATATGGGGACCCATACCTATTTACACTGGCTCTTCTTGCTTGGCCAGGAGCAACCGGCCACGCAACGGCGATCGTTGGGATTTCAAGCCGGTCAAAGAAAGGCGCCACGCTCGTAGCCCGGATAGTACTTCTTTTTTGGACGGGGGTCAGAGATTCTGAGGGAGGTGATGTCCTTGGAGATGAACGAAACGCTCCAGGTACCTGCATCGATCCGTCTGTTAATGTAAAAGCAGACCCTTGTCGTAGCCTCCGGGGAGTATGTTAGTTGGAATGTGCCTTGAGAGGGTGATAGGTTGTTGCAATAAATGGGTTATGTTAGGGTTCTTGGATTGCTAGGACGTCGTATTCCAGAACTCCAGGGTTCTGAAATAGGCTGGCAAGGACGACCTCTCTTGACTTTTGGACGTTGTACTGTAAGATGCGCAGCTCCCAATGTCCTAGCATTGGGACGAGGCTGCGTTGATTCGGTCTGTATATGATCGGGTCCGGGTTCTTCTATCCTCTGACTGAGTACCCGGTGGCTCCGTCCGTTGCCGGTCATTCTCAGGCATCAACGCTATTTAGTATCTTGTGGACCCCCGAAGGCTGAAATCACTTAGCAGAGAGGTTGAGTGGCTGATGAAGCCCAGCAATCGATCGAGCGGGGCACGAAGGAGCGGCAGTTGCGGTTCGGGTCGGAGTAGGGTTATTGAGCCCGCAAAGTCGACTGTATAATAACGTTAACAGGTGGAATGCATATAATTAATTCCAAGAAGCCCCTAGGACTAAAAACTATACATAGAGAACTCAATAAGCCATCCAACTATTACACCGCAGCCCGATCCGGCAAATACCCCGGGCCCAGTTCTAGCTGACATCATGCAGGTTCAGGCATCGGGCATTTGCACACTGACACTGCACCTGGGGAATAACCGGGAGACGAGATGAGTTGAAAATATATAACCTACATACATCGCCTTGGCTTATATTGTTAATGCTCAATCCTATCTTGATCTTTGTACCTTTTTAATTCATACACAAACCCATTACCTCCAATTCACACGCCCGGTCTGCAATAATGTCATCATCCATCCTACACTCGTACATCCTTGACTGCGCCACAGCCATCATCGGTTCCCTTCTAATATACTCCGGCGTCCTAGGAACATTTATTGACCCTCTCCGCCGTAAGCCCCCAGCCCTTTCTCACAAACCACCCAAACTTTCTTACATGCAATGCATCCAGTCGCCCACTACTTCGGCCTCCCCGCTGCAACCCCCGAAACAATCACTACTTTTCCCTCCGCAACAGGCCGCAACCTCGGCGCAGGAATCTTTGTATGGATAATGACGCTGTTGCGCGAGAAGAAGGCGCTGGGCATCTTCCTGCTGTGCTGGACATGGGCCGGGGTCGCGGACACGATGGTACTCAATGCGAATCCGCAGGGACGGAATCAAACAATGCATGTTAGAAATATCTTTATTTTGTTGATTTTGGGGCCAGCGTTAATCTGGGAGGGATTAAACATGGCTTGAAGTTAGGTGAAGTGAGTTGGATGTGCTAGGTTGGCTCCCTTCTAATGTCAGGGAAAGGAAGGAAAAGGGAGGAAGGCGGGTGGGCCTACTAAAAGATGGCGTGATAAGTAGCCTCTAGTATGTCTGATAATTCACGTCTATCTGAATAGGTTCTGATTAGGTATATGAGAGTGTAGTGAGCTTCCAATTGGGTATATTGGGATGGGATAGAGGGTCTTGCTTCTTGACCTCCACTCAAATCATTGCATATAGAGTAAAGTACAAACACATCAGCTCAAGGATACAGTAGATGTTACCTCCTTCCCAACGAATTTGCCCCACCACAAATATAAGGCTTGAATTGAAGTGAGATTGATAGTTTCTCATGATTACCTGTATGTAGCTGAAAATTCGGCTTGCTATCACGATCGGGTTTCGGAGGAAAGCTGGTTTTCCTAAATACCTTCGAGTAGCATGAGCAAGGAGCAATAACCTGCTATAATATTTTTACGCTGCGAAGACAAACAGCCCTGCACGACCAGTCGGGCAAATCTTCAGGTCCGCTCTGTAGGGTTATTTTCCTGCAGCTGTCGTGGTCACAGATAGATACAAACTATAGCTTAACGTGTAGACTACATGGCTCCAAATGCATCGATCGATGCGTACATGTACTTATACAGATGACCTAGGGCTTAAAGCTAGGCTTTTCTACTTAATACATACAATGCAAATTTAAGCAGCCTAGATGAATCGGGTAAAAAATGTCAATGTGTTGACAATATGTTGAGGGCGCGCCCTAATCTCGGGGACCGGCCGGGCATAGCTCGAACTCCAGTAAGCCACCAGTTTAAGAACGGTCGGTGCTATTTCTCGGGCTGAAGCTCGGGCTTTTCGGGACGGGCTAATTGGGAGAGAAAAGAATACGACGTGAGCTGAGGCTGACTTGATGGCACCGGGTTAGCTAGTCATCCGCAGATATATAGATAAAGATAGGGCTCATTACAAGCGCTGAGACAGCACTACAAGCTGCACTTGGGCTATTCCTAAAACCTACCTCATCGCGTCACTCAAAGGTCAGGCAGTGCTCTCTGTCTTCATAGCCCCATCAGCAAGGCCCACGGAGAACCTCTCTGGGCAGCCTTATTTCCTTCTATCCCCCCCTTCTCTTCCCGCCGTGTATTCTGGTTCCCCACGAAAACGGATATCCGGCCCAATGCACATTCGCACCCCCACCACAAGCTCAGACCCCGACCGGGACACGGGCAAATACAAGCTCGTGTATTTCAGCAATGAGTTTCCGCGGGACGACTTGCTCTCCGTGTTTCGCCGTCTGCACAACCACAGCAAGTCCAGCGAGCATGGGTTCCTAGCCGAGTTCATACACAAGGCCACCTTAGCCATCAAGGACGAGGTGCTGCAGCTGCCGACGGAGTCAAAGGCGTTAATCCCGTCGTTCGAGACGCTTTTTGAGTGGGCGGAAAATGCAGAGCTGAGGAACGGCTCGCTCTGTGGCGCTGTGGATGGGGTTTTGCTTGTTATTGTGCAACTGGCGACGTATATTGGGTGAGTGGTCTGAGTAGCGTACGGCAGCAAAATTGTGGGATGATTCTTACCGTGTATATCAGGTACGCCGAGAACGGCTCGGAAGAGCTGAATAACGTCAGCCTTGCCGGCCTTGGTATTGGTCTCCTCGCATCAACAGCGGTTTCCTTAGCCGGGACGACGGCCGACTTACCACAGTCTGGAGCCGATGCCGTGCGTCTGGCTTTCCGCCTGGGCATCCACGTGCAAGGCATCTCAGCGAACCTGGAAATGCAGGAGGATCCGACGAATCCAGATACGTGGGCGTATGTCGTTCACAACGTCGAGGCGGAGACCATGCAATCAGAGCTCGACATGATCCACTCGCGTCAGAAGACCCCCGCCACCGGCAAGATTTTTGTGAGCGCCGTCAGCCAGACCTCTGTTACCGTGAGCGGACCGCCATCCCGCCTGAAGGAGCTATTCAACACGTCAGAGTTCTTCCGCAAATCCAAGTTCATTCCCCTGTCGGTGTATGGTGGGCTCTGCCATGCGCCGCATATTTACGGCTTGCAAAATACGCAGAGTATTGTCCATGGGAGCTCCAGCGCTCTGAACACAATCCGTACAGATGCCTGGCCAGTGAAGCCGGTTTACTCAACGAGTACTGGCGCATACTACCAAGCTAAGAATGCCACGGAACTCTTCGAAGCCGTGGTCTCGGAGCTTCTGACACAACGAATCCACTGGGATCGCGTGATTACCGATGTTGTGCAGAAAGTCGAAAGCACAGATTCCTCGGAAGTGGCCCTGTACAGCTTTGGGAACTCAATTCCACTCAACGACCTGAACACGGCCATAAAGGGAAGCGGAAAATGCTCGGGGATTATTATTACCAATCTCCTGACGTGGATCACCCAGGTCACGCCGAGCGTTAAGACGCCACGCAGCGCAGCGCAGTCCAAGCTTGCCATTGTTGGCATGTCATGCAGACTCCCTGGGGGCGCAACAAATACAGAGAGGTTCTGGGAGATCTTGGAGCAGGGCTTGGACGTGTCGCGGCAGATCCCAGCTGATCGGTTCGACATTGAAACGCACTACGATCCAACCGGCAAGGACCTGAACAAGACCATGACGCAGTATGGCTGCTTTATTGACGAGCCGGGGCTCTTCGACGCACCATTTTTCAATATGTCGCCCCGGGAAGCACAAATTGTGGATCCGCAGATGCGCTTGACGCTTGTGACGGCGTATGAGGCGCTTGAACGTGCGGGCTATGTTGGGAACCGGACCGCGGCCACGCAGTTGCAGCGGATCGGGACATTCTATGGCCAGGCTGCGGACGACTACCGTGAGGTTAACCAGGGCCAAGAGGTTAGCACATACTATATTCCAGGTGGGTGCCGAGCCTTTGGGCCTGGTCGGCTTAATTATTTCTTCAAGTTTGCTGGCCCAAGTTACAGCATTGATACTGCTTGTTCTTCTGGACTTGCAGCAATTGAGGTGTGTGTATCTTTCTGACATGTATATCATCCTTCAGCCAGCGCTAAGTAAAATAATAGGTCGCCTGTCAGGCCCTTTGGAACAAGGTCGTTGATACCGCTGTGACAGGGGGGGTCAACATATTGACCAACCCAGACGGTTTCACCGGACTGTGCAACGGCCACTTTCTCACCAAAGGACATAACGCATGCAAAACATGGGACACCACAGCGGACGGGTACTGTCGTGCTGATGGGATTGGGTCGCTTGTAATTAAAAGGCTCGAAGACGCCGAAGCAGATAACGACAATATCCTGGGCGTGATCCTTGGTGCTGGCACAAACCATTCTGCAGATGCGGTCTCGATAACTCATCCTCACGCCGGCCACCAAGCATACCTATCCCGCCAGGTCCTGCGACAGGCTGGAGTGGATCCGCTGGATGTGTCCTACGTCGAGCTCCACGGAACGGGTACCCAAGCCGGAGACCATGAAGAGATGCAGGGGATTCTGGACGTGTATGCTCCGCTTGGCCACAGGCACTCCAGCAAGGGCCAATCCCTGCATATTGGAGCCGTCAAGGCCAATGTCGGCCATGGTGGGTCTGTCGCAGGCACAACGGCACTGATCAAGGTTCTTCTGATGCTGCAGAAGAACGCGATCCCTCCGCATGTCGGCATAAAGACAGAGATCAATCCAAAATTCCCGCAGGATTTCGGCAAGCGCAACCTCCACATCCCCTTGGAAATGACGGCTTGGCCGCAGGTACCGGGAAAGAAGCGCCTGGCCGCAATCAACAACTTTGGCGCCGCGGGCGGGAACACCACCATGGTGCTCGAGGAGGCGCCCATTCGCAAGATCACAGACATGGACCCGCGGAAGACGCACGTTGTCACTGTTTCGGCCAAGGTCAAGGCATCTTTAGCTGGGAATATTGAGCGTCTGCTGGCCCATATTAATGCAAATCCTGATATCAACCTCGCAGATCTTTCGTACACAACCACTGCTCGTCGGTATAATCACAATCATCGTGTGGCAATTGTCGCCTCCAACGTAGAAGGCCTGAAGAAACAGCTGAACTCGACCTTGGAGGGAATTGGATCTGTCAATCCGATTGGGAAGTCTGGGCCTCCCCCAATCGCATTCAGTTTCACCGGCCAAGGAGCTTCCTACAAGTCGATGAGCCTGGAGCTATACCGCGATGCAGCCAACGGTACCTTCCGGGAGCACATTCACCATTTGGACTTGATCGCGCGTGCCCAAGGCTTTCCCTCATTTATTCCAGCGATTGATGGTTCACACTCGGAAGACCATGCCCATTCCGCCGTCATCACCCAGCTGGCCTTGGTGTGCACCGAAATCGCTCTGGCCAAGTATTGGGGCTCCCTCGGAGTCAAACCAGATGTCATCATCGGCCACAGCCTGGGCGAGTACGCTGCCATGTGCACAGCCGGGGTTGTCACTGCCAGTGACGCGATATTCATGGTCGGTCACCGCGCTCAAATGCTCGAGGAGAAGGTCACAAGCGGCAGCCATACCATGATGGCCGTGCGAGCATCTCTTGCACAGATCGCCGAGAATTCAGAGGGGAAGTCATACACTGTGGCGTGCATCAACAGTCCTTCCGACACTGTGCTCAGCGGCACCAAGGAGCAGATGGACGACATTGCCGTCTCGATCAGCAAGGTCGGTTACCAGTCCATCAAACTGGACGTTGCGTATGCCTTCCATTCAGAGCAGATGGACCCGATTCTGGATGACTTCGAGGCCGTAGCGAGCAGAGTCATTTTCCAGGAGCCCAAAGTTCCGTTCATCTCGCCGCTGCTGGGGAAAGTGGTCTTTGACAGCAAGACCTTGAATGCGAGCTATGCTCGCCGCGCGACCAGACAGACAGTCGACTTTCTCTCCGCGTTGCAGAACGCCCAGAAGGTTTCTACTATTGCGGAAGACACTGTCTGGATCGAAATCGGCCCGCACCCGGTCAGTACGGGGTTCATCAGGAGTAGCATTCCGTCCACCTCGATCGCCATCCCGTCCTTCCGCCGTGGCGAGGACAACTGGAAAACCCTTGCGGAGAGCATGGCGACCTTGCACCTTGCCGGCGTGGGGGTAAGCTGGAACGAGTTTCATCGCCCATTCGAGCGCAGGCTCCGTTTGCTGGATCTACCGACGTATGCATGGAATGAGAAGAACTACTGGCTGCAATACACGGGCGATTGGTGCTTGACCAAGGGGAATACTTTCTATACCACGGAGGTGGCCAAGGTGTCAAAGCCGCTACCTGCGAGTGAGATCCAGACTACTTCTGTGCAAGAAATTATTGAGGCATCAATTGATGGCCACGCTGCGACGGTAGTCATGCAGTCGGACCTGATGCAGCCGGATCTACTGGCGGCGGCTCACGGACATAGTATGAATAACTGTGGTGTTGTTACTTCAGTACGTAGCTACATGTGAACTTACAACTCTACTTGCTAACCTGTGCAGTCCATCCATGGCGACATCGCATATACTCTAGGCACCTACCTTTACCGCAAACTGCACCCTAACGCCACCACAGACATCCACATTAACATCGCCAACCTCGTCGTAACCAAAGGCCTTGTCGCGCAATCCAACACATCAACCTCACAGCTCTTCCGCGTTAAAGCGAGCACCCCTGACATTCACACCAGCCCTGTCAGCCTAACCTGGCAAACCGTCAACAACGCCGGCTCCCACCCCGAGACTTTTGCCACTGCAGAACTCCACTACACCCCTGAGGCATCCCAATGGCTTAGCTCCTGGTCACCGATAACCCACCTCCTGCACAGCCGTATACGAGTCCTCGAGGCCCTCGTTACCCAAGGAAAAGCCAACCGCTTCAGCCGCAACATGGCATATACTCTTTTCGGCGCGAATCTTGTTACCTACGATGAAAAATACCGCGGCATGCACTCCGTCGTCATGGCAGACGGGGACCTCGAAGCGTTCGCGGATATCGAACTCACCACGAAATCGGAAGGGACCTACACTGTGGCCCCTTACTTCATTGACAGCGTAGCACACCTGGCCGGGTTTGTAATGAACTGCTCCGACGTAATCGATACGAAAAATAACTACTGCGTCACGCCGGGGTGGAGTGGAATGCGTTTTGCAAGGCCGCTGACACCCGGCGGGAGGTATCGCTCGTATGTCAAGATGATCCCAACGGCCGAAGATCCGACGGTGTACTTTGGGGATGTGTATGTCATGCAGGAGGGGGAAATTGTTGGCGTCGTCAACGGAATTCAGTTTCGGAGGTATCCGCGCATTCTACTGAATCGGTTTTTTTCGCCGCCAGATAAGGGGGCTGCTGCTGCTGCTGCTGAGGGGAAGGTTAAGCCAGCCCCAGTCCAGGCCCATGTCCCAGTCGCAACATCAGCATCAGCACCGGCTGCTTCAATACCGCCCAAGCAGACCCCTCCTCTGATCCCTACAGTTATAGCAGCCCCAGCCCCCGCAGAAAGGGTCCCCCCACCTGCACATGATCCCACTACTGACCCTGCAGATGCAGCTTCTGCATCCGAGAGCACAACCGCCAAAGCGCTCCTTCTAATCGCGAACGAAGTAGGTCTGGATCTATCCGACATGACGGACGACGCGAATTTCGTGAACCTTGGCATAGACAGCCTGATGTCGTTGGTGATCGCGGAGAAGTTCAAGGCCGAGCTGGATGTCAATGTCAGCGGGAGCCTGTTTTTGGACTACGAGACGATTGGTGATTTGAGGGAGTGGTTGGATGAGTATGAAAGTTAGATGTTTGACCTGGGGGGATATGATATGGTACTTGGACGGGGAAAAGGCTGTTTGGGTCAGGGTAGGGTAGGGTCAAGGCTAGGTGGAAGATAAATGGGGCATGGAAGTGGGGTTGGTTGGATAGCTGGGATGGCATTATTGTTCGGCTTAGGGCTAGAATGATCAAGACATGATTTCTCTACATGGCGAATAGTTTAATTTCTGGATTTGTTGTGACTATTGTTGGCCACTCCGCCTCGACATGGCCAATCCATGATTATTGATAGACTAGATGGAGTAAGAATGCAAATACTACTAAACCTGGGCATAATTACTCACTTGGTAGAGGTCACTGCCCATTACCGATATTCATAGACGCATTGGGTATTAATGTAGTACCTATTTCTCGCCCATGGGCGGGGCCCACACTTTTCAAGCTGTTCCTAACCTCGGATACTTCTCGTAAGCTTCTGCGTTCATCAAGTAACATATCTATCCTCGAAGCGTCACGTCCAACTAGTAAGATGACTAGTTACGCTCCTGGGGGTAAAGCCCACTGAAGAATGTAAGGCTAGCCTTTAGCACGTATACTAGAGCCCGTAGAGTATTGAGCGCAGCTTCGCTGCTAGATTCCATGAATCAAACCTTCATATTCGGGTTGTTGAGTATTGAATATTACGTACGCCGTGATCTCCGACAATAAGTCACTGCTTCAAAAAGGTATACTCTAGAATAATAGTCATGTTTATGAAGTTAAAGAAACTAAGTGCAGTAGCTAAAAACCCATCCTTATCCCTCTGTATTCTGTATTCTGCGTAGGCAGGTCGCACCTACGTAGGCCCTACTTCCGCGTGTAGGTTCCCGTTATGAATTTTCCATGTGCACAGGGGAAAAAGGGCAGAATGACACTGTATCGACTACATGTGTGGAGGAGCGGACAGCTTTGATCGATAGACTAGCTTTTCTCTAGACGATCCTCTTCGATTGATGCTTCGACAGTCGATTCAATGGGTAGCTATCCGATAGATACAAAGAGACGTAGAGTTCTCAGAAATTGGAGTAACGGTCAAGCCGCTAGAAATTTTGTAACCCCATACTTTGGTAGTTATTAGTTCGCCCGACTGTCCGGACGAGGCCACCTCACCTGTAACCTGCTTCCGGTATCCACCCGCACGCCTGAATACAAAACTCCTTCATGCTTCCACATTTCCTATTACTCAGGTGATATGAGGATAAGATCATATGGCCCGTGATTACTGTAGCTTGAAAGTAGTGTCACTTAGCTAGTAACAAGTCTTTGCACCATCTTCACAGAGTCACATATAGAACTTAACTGTCTTGGCGCGTGGGCTTTGGGCCAGCTCAATAGATTCATTTTAATTAAGCCGATACTGATGACCCGAGTGAACACCGCACCCCGATAACCTTACCTTACCTGGGACTCACCTTAACCCGAGGGATAAATGGAAATCTTCGTCTCCGCAAGATATATGATCTACACGGAACTCTATTATCTACGTTGTTTTTCCATTCTAACCTACCACCCTTCCTCCCTCCATTGCCAGCGCCCATCGAAGAGCTCACCACCACCATGGCCACCTCCACCTTCACTTCCACTTCCAGCATAGGAACAGGCACAAGCACAGACAAAATATTTGCCCAAGACAACAAATTTTGGGAAATTTACTCCCGCGGCCGCCCTTCCGTGCCACCCGCCTTCTGGTCCCGAATATTTACCTACCACGCCTCCAAAACAAACACCACCTTCAACACAGTTCACGATATCGGCGCCGGAAACGGCCCATATGCTCAGAACCTCCGCTCGCGCTTCGCCAATGTCATAGTGTCAGACATTGTAGCCGAAAACGTCGCCCTCGCGCGCGAGCGTTTATCCGGACAAACAGGATTTACCTTCCGCATCGCCCCGCTCGAAAGCAGAAACGGTATCACCCCGGAGTCCATCGACATGGTCTTCGCCGCGAACGTGATGCACTTCGCTGAGCCTCAGGCATTCGCAATGGAGACTATTGCATCGCAGATAAAATGTGGGGGCACATTTGCCGCGGCGATGTTTGGGCCTGCGAGGTTTGTTGACCGTGATGCTGATATCCAGAATCTTTGGGAGAGGATTAGTGCGCAGGGGGGTCGGGAATTGTTAGACTCGACAGACAACATGGAGAAGGGAAAGAAGGAGCAGCTCTTAAAAGTCATGGCGAGAACGGAAGGGAGGTATAATGTTGCGCCGCTGGATAAGCGGCTTTGGAAGGATGAGGTGCGGATTTACCTTAACATGAAGCAGGGCGGTATTTTGGGGATGTTACCGCCGGAGATTGAGTTCGAGCGGGAGCCTGATTATAGGGCCGGGGATAGGAGTGTTGAGGAAGGGATGGAGGGGTGGACGTTTAGGGCAAATTTAGAGGGTCTCAAGGAGCATTTTGGCAGCTTTCCGTTTGTGAGTCAGTTTCCAGAGGCATTTGTGAGACTCTACGAGGAGTTGGAGGGGTTTATGAGTGGGGGAAGGGTTGTTGAGGGGTATTTTCCTGTTGTGATTATTTTGGCGACGAGGAAGTAGTGGACTGCAGGTGGAAATTCTGGTATAGGAAAGCTAGGTTACATTTTCGCAATTAAGTTGGGGTTAGACGGAATAATATTGAGTCTCGCTATAAACTTTACCTGTTGGTTCCCCAAGATACACAATGTGGAATGAATGACCTTAGGAAGACAGTGAATGTCCCGTTCAGACTTCATTCAAATCCCCCGGTATGAGCATATATACCCCGACAAACCCAACCAGTACATTTTATTCCATTCCAACCAGCCCAAGCCCGCACTAGAAGCACAATTAAGTCCCTCAAAATTACTAGCATCATGGCCGCTCCTGCACATATTCAGAAAGAAACACTTGACAAGTTCTTGGCCGCATGGCAAACGGGCAACGCCCAAGACACCATTTCCCTCTGGTCCGACGACTTCACTCAACGCCTGCTTCCCCTCTCGCTGCAACAGCCCGTTCAACAGCGGGCGCATACGGAAATTTTCTACCCGAAGCTTGTGGGTAACCTGACGAACTGGAAGGTGAGCTACTCACTGAACCAATCACTCCATCTCGCATGTCTATGAATTGACTAATTTGCGACGGCAGCTGGACATCAAGCGCATAGTCCACGACACCGCGAACAATATAGCCGCGGTGTATGCGACCTCGACTGCAGACACGCCGATCCCGGGCGAGAAGTGGACGAACGAGTATGCGGTTTTCGTGGCGCTGACGGAGGATGGGACTAGGGTGAAGAGTGTGGAAGAGATGGTGGACTCAGCTTTTTTCCAGCGCTTTTTCCCAAAGTTCCAGAAGTATTTGATGGAGCAAGGACCAGAGTCGCAGTGATTTGGAGTTGGGTTTATTGCTAGACGATGAATGAAATCACATCTTGGGCTAAATTATGCGTTAATTTAGAATATACTGGGCGAACACTCGTGGGGACGGGAACCTTCACCTTCGAAAGCAAAGTCCACAATTCGAAGCCCTGAGTAGCGTATTACCCCGGCACCGGTGCGTACTTTTTATGTGATGATGACGAATCCCATCCGATGCCTGTCCAGCTCAGCCCAATAAGCAATACTCCGCTCCAACACTCCAAGCAACCCGCTCCGTCTTTATTTGTCTACAATAAGCCGAGTAGAGTATAAATACACCAATAAATTCCCTAGGGATATCCAGCAGTAGGTCCACTGTGCAGTTGCCACCAATGAAAAGAGCCGAGCCAAGATGACCTCTCCCACCACCAACACCTACGCGGTCCTAGGCAGCACCGGAAACTGCGGCACAGCCCTAATCCAGAACCTCCTCGCCCGACCCAACGCCCACATCCGCGCCTACTGTCGCAACCGCTCCAAACTCATACGCCTTCTCCCGGGTATCGACAGTGACAATAAAGGCCGCGTCACGATTTTCGAAGGAAGCATCCAAGACCCCGATTTGCTATCCGCATCCCTCCGTGGCGCCCGCGCAGTGTTCCTAGTCATCTCAACGAATGATAATATCCCGGGCTACCGCGCCGCTAAGGACACGGCTGTTGCGGTGGTAAGCACGCTGAGAGGTCTTAGAGAGGAGGGAAAGCAGCCGCCAAAACTAGTCTTGTTGTCGTCTGCGACAATCGATGACCAGTTCTCGCGACATGTCCCGTATGCCCTCCGTTCAATTCTTCTACGCTCCGCCTCGCACGTCTACGCGGATGTCATCGAAGCTGAGCGAGTCCTCCGCGCAGAAGAGTCCTGGCTCACGAGCATCTTCATGAAGCCCGGCGCGCTCTCGGTTGATATCCAGCGCGGGCATGCGCTTAGTCTCACCAATGAGGAGAGCCCAGTTTCGTATCTGGATCTGGCGGGCGCCATGATCGAGGCGGTGGATGATAAGGATGGTAGTTATGATGGGAAGAATGTGAGTGTGGTGAACGTGAATGGGAAAGCGAAGTTTCCAACGGGCACGCCGATGTGCATTGCGATGGGGCTGCTGAGGCATTTTTTCCCGTTTTTGCATGCGTATTTGCCAACTACGGGGCCTAAGTAAGAGGTGCATCTGGGTTGGGTTGGGCAAATATGGAAGATGGGTTGGTTGCGGCGACTAGAATCATCATTTGTTGGGTATCTGAATGAAGACTAAGTTTGATGAACCTAATTTCTTTACAATACAATTCACCCGAAAACGTAGGCAATCCAGCCTAGTCTGCCTTGTTTTTACACAAAATACGTGCGCGGGTCAGGTTAGGGTTCCGGAGACATCGTTGAGTTAGCAAATCCGGTCGAAATATACTGGATGTCAACTGGTCAACGACAATTTTCGGTATGATACTCCTCGATCCATTTTCAATATCTTACATTGATTATGCCAATATGCGGTGCTACGGGGCGCACCTAGGTAGAGGGTATATCAAATCCGCTGGCACTTGCAATGAACTGTCGCCTGTCCAATACAGATCTATACAAGTACTATACCCACTGGAGTAGCTACATACAAACATAAATATCGCATCATGCCGCGCCACCATCCAACGTAACAACCTTACCATTAACCCATTCCCCCTCTTTACTAGCCAAAAACCCGACAACCCTCGCCACATCCTCCGGAAACCCGTTCCTATGCAATGGCGAAGCATGCGCCGCCATCGCCTGTCGTTCTTCCGCACTTAGCTTCTCCCCCCCGGGGATATAATGGTGCGAGACAGCATGGAACATATCCGTAACTGTGCCGCCTGGCGCAACCCCATTAACCGTGATCTTCTTTTCACCACAATCCTTGGATAGAATCCGAACGAAGCTGTCCACAGCCCCCTTGGAGCCGGAATACAGCGAGTGCGCCGGGACACTGAAGTCCTTGGACGTGTTGGAACTGGTCAAGATAATCCGTCCCCCCTCGGAAAGCACGCGGTACGCCTCGCGCGCAACAAAGAATTGCCCACGGGTGTTGAGCGAAAATACGCGATCGAATTCTTCCTCTGTGACGTCCTTCAGGTGTCCGAAGGACACAACGCCCGAGTTGCTCACGGCGATATCGAGGCGGCCAAAGTGCGCGATGGCTGTGTCGAAGAGACGCACGGTTTGGCTGACATCGCGGACGTCAGCCTTGATTGCGATTGCATCGGAATTCAGAGCTTTGATCTCCGCAATGACCTTTTCGGCGTGTGTGAGTGAGTTGGCGTAGTTGATGACTACTTTTGCGCCCAGGCGCCCGAGCTGGAGAGCGATTGCGGCGCCGATGCCTCGGCCAGAGCCGGTTACTAGGGCGACTTTGCCGTCCAGACGGTAGGGGATGTAGGTCGTTGGGGTTTCCATGATGGTGGTTGGGTGGGGATTTAGATTAAGACTGGGCTCTGTTGGGTGTTTAGAGGAGATGGTATTGTTGTGGTGTAGTGGCGAGGAGCCAACAGGCAGTCTACCAGTAACATATATTATCTCTATTTTTCATGATCAACTAATAATTGTTCCGCTCCAATCCAACTTTGAATGGTACTGCAGTAGCCCAACATAATCTCGGGATGATTCTGATGAGGTCTCAAGCCTCCGGGGCATTGACCCGTACCGTGGCCGGGGCATTGCCATCAGTGTCCAACACTTGAGTGCTTTTCGCACAGAAAGCCATCACTTATCCATCCTATTCACATCCCAGTCGCCATTCTCGCACCCGACACTCGAAAGTACAGTACAATGGCTGAAACCGAAATCGGAACCATTGCCGCCTACAAGCCGCCCTCGTACGAAGGTACGGATCAAAGGTTGCTTCCCAATTGAAATTTACATAACTAAATAATCCAGCCGTCGCGGGCTGCCAACATGTCCTTTTCGAATGGGCCGAAAGCTATGACAGCAAGGATTGGGCACGTCTTGCAAAGTGCATTGCGCCTACGCTGCATGTACGTACTTCCCCCAATGTACACCACTACACAAACATCCCTACACCCACTGCATTTGGCCACGCTAACCAAGCATTGGATCGCAGGTAAACTACACAACTGTCATGTCCCCTGACTCCTATTGGCCCTACATGCCAGCACCCGATTTCATCGCCCTCGTGTCGAGCCCGCGATTCCTGGGCAACCCGCGCATCAAGACGCAACACTTAATCGGGGCGTCAAAGTTTACGCAGACCGGTGAGGACACTATCACTGGATATCTCCAGATGCGAGTTGCACACCAGAATACGCCGACGATGACCTGGCGGAGGTTATTGGAAAAGAGCACGCGCATGGCAAGGCGACGATGCAGTTTAAACGGGTTGACGGGGTGTGGAAGTTTGCGGGGCTGGAGCCGGATATCAGGTGGGCGGAGCATGAGTTGGAGGAGATATTTAAGGAAGAAGAGCTTAAGTAGGTATTTGGTGATTAGCTTGAGAGATGGGGTGGAGATAAAATTGAATTGAAACGGATGATGGATGCTGTGATGGCATGGTGATTCCGTCTTCTTGTCCGGTTTTCTGATAGTTGCGTATGTTGATTAGCCAAAAGATGACTTATGTTATGATGTCGACCTTTCAATCAGCAGGCATTGCCCTAGAGAGATGAAGCAGTTTGGCTTAGTCCATGGTAGTATAATGAGAGCTGAACGAGATACTTCCCAAGGTCGGTGCTAGGAGACCACTGCAACCATCCCTGCTGAAGCAACACGAGAAAACATAAGCCAGCTCTTCTATTGAGTGTAAATGATAATGTAATAGACAGATTTTCATGGGATCCAAAAGCTATGCATGAGCTTTCCACCCTACATAACTCTCTTGTAACCTCCACCGACAGCCAACCGGAAACCAAGCTAAACTAATCAAAAATATCCCTCAGCTTCGCATCCGCCTTCCTCTTCTCCTCCAACATAATCTTCTCAAAGCCCTCCCTCCTAGGCACAAACTTGATCTTAAACGGCCTCGGCCTCACCGCAACCGAACTGATGAACCCCTCCGCCACACTCGTCCTTAATTCCTCCTTTTGATCCGGCACGACATTAAACGCCCACAGAATTTGCGCCACCGCCAGCCTCATATTCTGAAAGAATAGGTCCTTTCCGGGGCACTCGCGCCGTCCAGCCCCGAACGTATACAACGGTTTGCGGCCAACA
Organism: Aspergillus ustus; assembly: GCA_000812125.1. Lineage (NCBI taxonomy): Eukaryota > Fungi > Ascomycota > Eurotiomycetes > Eurotiales > Aspergillaceae > Aspergillus > Aspergillus ustus. The sequence goes on from JOMC01000243.1 coordinate 21,267, forward strand.
TGCGCCGACACGCCCTCTTTGACGTTCGCGCCGAAGGGGTCGTCCATGTACCGCTCGGGCTTGTACGCGTCGGGATCGTCATAGAACGAGCTGTCCATCTGGATTGTCCACATGTTCAGAATGATTGTTGTGCCCGCGGGGATGTGGTAGCCCGCGACAATTTCATCGGTGGTTGTTTCGCGAGGGAGCCCGAGCGGGCTGACGGGGCGCCAGCGAATGGCTTCGGTGATGCAGGCATGTAGAAAGGGGAGGCGCTCAAGGTCGATGATCTCGGGGAGGCTGTCGCTGGTGGTGCTCCCAGTGGAGCTGGCGAAGACGGCATCGATCTCGGCTTGGGCTTTGCGCTGGACAGCTGGATGTGTGGCGAGTGCGAGCAGGATGGTTTGGAAGGTTACGACAGAGGAGTCAACACCGGCGTCACTATAGTTCTGCTTATCAGTACGTACTGCATTTATTTGCATAAAAGTGGAAATCGAGATGTGAGTGAACGTACAGCATCCCGCCCGTCAACCAGGTAATCTCCTGCTCCGTGAAGCGGCCCTCTGACGCCGTTTCTTGGTCTGCAGACTGCTGGAGGAGCTTGGGTATGAGGAATTCCGAGGTCGGGCCGTGGCGCCCCTTCTTTGCGTGCGCCATCATCACCCCGTACGCGCTGAGCAATGCCTTGCGCGTCACCTGCGCTTTGCGCTTCCATGAGGCGAAAATGAACGGCACCCAGCGCAGGACTGGGAAAATGTCGACCGGCGGTGATTGTCCAGGATCAAGGAGTGACTCAAACATGCCCTGCGAGGCGTGGTACTCATGGACCCAGTGTTTGCCGAAATTCTCGACATTCGCGCCGCTCATCATGGCTACTGGTGTTGAGACGCCCCTTGGATTCATGTTAGTAAAATCTTTAGTAGATATGATATGGCGCGCTATATACCACTCGAAAATATGCTCTAGCCAGTTGTCTCCCGACTGGAACAGTTTATAGACCAGCTGCGTGCCCACAGCCTTCTGCATAGGACGGAACTTGAATAAGCCTGCGCCAACGAGAAAATTCTTTGTGGTGGTCCGCAGTCGTCGGCTGTACTCGTCGTTCATGAACAGACTGTATATGCCGGGCGTCTCCGGCAAGATGTAGTTTTGGGCAATGAACCTCGAAGGCCGGCCGGAGAAGTGCTGGCCATGTTTGACAATATGCTCATAGACGAGAGTGGCATCGTTGAGGATGACCATGTTGGTGGGGCCCAGCTTGAGCCCGACAATGGGACCGTACTCTTTTGCCCATTCGTCGAATTTGAGGCAGGGATGGGATGAAGGCATTTGGTGAACATTTCCTAGGCCGGGGAGAGGACGCGGGCCGGGAGGGTAGTTGGGGGGTCGGAGGGTTGTCAGAAGCCAGAGGACGGCGTGGTAGAACGAGAAGAGGCCAAGGGCCAGGAGGAGAATCGTGCTGGAGAACATGATCACGGTAATGGATACAATAATTCGAAGTGGACTTTTACTATCTAGTCAACCGTCATACTCCGTTATTTATCTTTAACGGGATTGCCTTGCGTTCGGTAGATATATTGAGTGGTTCGGCCCGTGGAAAGGAATTCTGCACGGAGGATAAGAACGTGGCCTCAGGGTAAGATCTTACGAATTGCATATTGACAGCGAGTCTGAGCAAATCCAAGGAAAGAATCTCTGACATGGTTTGGTAGTAAAGGGAATCCCCCGATAAACACGACCACGGCACGACGCAGGCACCGCGAATTATACCGCCTGGTTATATTCCAGCGTCGGTTGCATGTGTCCCCACCACCCTCCCCCAGATTATGCCGACCGTTTGAAAAGTTGGAGGTACATATGGGTAGAATAGTCAGCTCCCTTCTGGCCCTCACAGTCACCGGCCCTCAATCACGCTGAGGCCATTCCACTTCCATTTAAAACATACATGGGCAAGAATGGAATGAGAATATCCTTCTTCCCTATTTCCACGCCCTTGCTCCTCAAGATCGCATAAGTCATGAAGACATGGAAAAACGTCTCGGGAATCCCATTTGCCATGGTATAATCAATTGCAGGGACGTTGGAAAAGGCGTCCGGGCCGGCCGAATCAGGCCCGACCTGCATGGGGAGCTTGATATCGTCGGCCTTGGCTTCCACCTCCTCGCGGCTAATGTGAGCCAGCATCGCGAGAGTCTTCTCGGCATGCGCAATTGCGTCGGAGAAGGTTATTTCGGAAGACGATGCGAGTGCGTCCCAGTCTATTCCGGCCTCATCCTTGGCCTCGTTCCGTGTGCGGGAGTCCTTGCCATTTAGGGCTACAACCAGGCGCACGGAGTGTCGTGTGGCGGCCCGAATCTGAAAGAGCAGTGGGTGCATGTCTGGGGCGAGGCGAGTCTCGAGGAAGGAGTTGACTTCTGCGTGGGTTGAGGCGATTTTGAGGATGCGGAGGAGAACGTTGAGGGCTTTGGTGTAGCACCCAATGCTGTAGTCGTAAAACGAGACAGGGGCCATGATTGATGAAACGGACGAGATGAAGTGTTTAGGGAAAATACGTATGTTGGGAGAAATATAGGTAGGTGAAGGCCACTTCAATGATGAACAAGCGTACTAATACTCTATGTGCTGTCAGGCCCTACCCCCAGTCTACTTATTATCCTGAATCGGCGCAAAATCTAGATATGCAGTTCTCGGTACAAATAGAGGAAATTAGTAATTGCCCCTTGAATACCCTCGGATGGTATCCTAGCCAATGGTCACTGAATGCTGCGTCGAAGTTTGCGAGGTGTCCGGTCTCGGAAGGCCGAAACAGTATCTCCCAATTAAGGCTGTTGGAGGAACATTGCGTCACCCCGATATTATGACTACCCATTACTCTATAGGGCTAACATTGTCTTGCAAGGACATTGGTGGTGCCGCCTATTTTGGCGACAGTGTTTCTACAAAGATCTTTGAGGACGCCATCTCGGACTTCGGAACCGGCCTTCACAATTTCAACCTTCAAGAAACGCTCGATCTGTGTCTCGACGGCAGCGTGGAGAGGTCGATCGTGAAGCATGGATTGATTCAAATGTGACTTTGGGGTCTGGGTGAGCTCCGTGCTCGGCAGAGCATAGTTAACTATATACGGAACTCTTACTAATTTCTGCGCGATTTCTGGACCAAGGGGAAGTTGGAGTTCAAGCACCTGCTATCCGTGCATCGGCTTAGTTTGTCATCAGATCATCTTACTCATTGTACCGAGATACTGGGATTGTGTATTTGCAGGCGGTTGGTTCGGTGAGTTGGCCTATTCGTTTTCAGGATCATGATATCACACTAGGCCTAAAAGAAACTTACTCCCATATGTCTAGTCGTGCGCACACTTCGTCGCTATCTCTAGCTCGACGGTCTATGTTATCTGGATTTGCTGGTGGAGGTCCTTTAGGATACCTAGTGTTTTGGGGAACATAATGCCATTCTAGCCAACATTGAACATCACCTCTTATGGCAAATCCTACACGAAGTTTCACACTCTTTTGAAAAGTAAAAGCTATTAGATACTCGTTAACTAACCATGTGATCTCGAATGAACAATCACCTTGCATCATGATTATCTTCTTGAGTCATCGCAGCCAATTTATCACTCGACGATTAAGCGTACCCCTAGCTTGAGCCCCATTGTCACGGCCACCACCTTCATCACTAGATGTAAACTCTCCTAGGTTTGCCTTTGTCATACATCGCCGCTAAGACCGCACCCCATCTACAGTTCTTCCTCTCCTGCTAATATAATATACTCTTCATCCTTACCAGCCTATTTAAACAGCAGGCAAAGGCCTCTCAACGTTCTCGCCCGTCTTCTCACCAACAGCATTGGGATCAGGAAGCCTCTTTAAGGGAATGATAGCCGCAATTAGTACTGTCAGCGCCGCGCCCGCAAGCGAGAACGCGAATACGTCTTTGATGCCCACCATGTAAGCGTCGTGCACTGCATCAAGATCCGCGCCATGGAACACCCCCGACAGCTGTGATTGCCCGGCGGCAAGAACCTGCTGCATGTTTATGTTCGGGTACTTTGTCACGAGAGTGTGAATCATGCGGTTGGAGAAGATGGAGCCTGCTGCTGCGATGAAGTATGCGCCGCTGATGGAATTGCACACTGGTGTCTTGTGTTAGGGAGTATTCTCAAAACGAAGACGGGGAGGAGAGAAAGAGGGAAGTGGGCCATACTAAGCATGGTGCCTGTGATAGGCGCGATATTCTCCGGCTTAGAGAAGCTCTGCAGCGTGGTCATGGGGATCTGGTTCCCGAGGCCGATTCCGAGGCCAAAGATAACCTGCGGACCGATGTAGCGGGCCCTGGAGCTATCGACTTCTAGCGTGTAGAGCAGAGCGGCGCCCGCGGTGGCTAGCAGACCGCTGATAAGCTCGTAGGGCTGGAGGAGATGGGTCTTTTGAACAAGGATGCCCATGAGCATGGCGCCTACGGCAAAAAAGGCCATGAAGGGCAAGGTGTCGACACCGCTTGCGATCGCCGACTTGTCCTTGACGGACTGGAAGTAGGTGGGCAGGTAGAAGAGCACTTGAAAGTTGGCGAGATTGGAACTGATAGGTGGGCTGTAGTTAGTCGAGGTATAATGGAGTGTTGGAGGGCATTCTTACATCCATCCATACAAGGCGTTTGTCCAAATTAGGCGCGGCTTGAGAAGGAACAGCGGCACCATGGCGTACTCGCCTTCTAGCCACTCGACAATAAAGAACGCAATCGTGAGAACGATCCACATGACAAGGGTGGCAATGACAGAGCCGTCACTCCAGGCCTTGGTCTGGCCTCCCCACTGAAGAGCGAGGATCATGCAAACAAGTGAGGTGAGCAGCAAGGCAAAGCCAGGGATATCGAGCTGGCGTAGGATCTCCCACCAGGTGGCTGGTGCGGGCTTGATATGCTTCGGCACCTTGAAGAAGACCACGATGAGGGCAAGCACTGGCCCGCCGACGGGCAGGTTGATCCAGAAGCACCAGCGCCAGGTGACCTCGGTGGTAAAGACACCGCCGATCAAGGGCCCGAGGATGGTGGAGAACATGAACACAGACATCCACATTCCGATCAGCACGGGGCGCTTCTTAGGCTCGGCGATATAGCTGATCATGAGCACGGAGCCACCGAGCGAGCCAGAGACTCCCCAGCCCTGGATGGCTCGACCGACAATGATTGCCTCGCTACTTTGGGCGGCGGCAGCCACGATACTCCCGATAAGGAACAGCACGACAGAGATGAGATAGACGAGCTGGGCATTGAAGTATTTATAGAGCTTGCCCCACATGGGCGAAGAACTGCCGACGAGCAGGAAACAAGCGCTTCCATACCAGCTGACGTCGTCGAGTTTGTGGAATCTGTCCGTGATGCCGGGGATTGCGGTGGAGACAATGCCCTAAGTAATTGAATAAATTATTCTTTGTTCACTGTGAACTAAGGACTATCAGTACTTACAATGTCCAAGGCCGCTAGTAAGGTGGTCAATAAGATAGTGGCCATGACAGCCCACAGGTGCAAGCTCGTGGGATAGTCGGGGGTCACCTCATCGCTGGCAGCAATAGCATCTTGCTTCTCCGGGACTGCAAGATCGGCCGGGAAATGCGGGCTGCTGGCAGTGGTGCTGCTTTCTTCCTCCTTTGTGGTCATTTTTAGTTATACCCTCTCTTTAACAGATGGAAAGATTGCTGCGCAAGCCAGGAAGGACTGCTAATATCTGCCCACTGTTTTATACAACACCCCCTTCGGGCTATTTAGTCAGGCCTGCGCCGCCAAGCCAGCCGCTCTGTGCTTTGACTGGTCAACTACCGATCGCCGCGAGCGAGGCTCCAGGAGCTGATTACCAACCATAACTTCATTGGCCCGGGTTAATGAGTCAGCGTTTGATCTGAGCGGCACGGCCCACTAGACCAGAGGGTTAAATATTTGTTCGGCAAGTCTAACGCTAGCTGAACCCACCCCCACCCCCAACTGTGAACCCGTTGGTTGATCCTCAGAATTGAGCCAGGAAGCTTAGCTGTTACAGCACAGCCAGATGCTCGGCAGTGCTAATATTTACGTTGAAAAGTAGACCACATCCGAGCAAGCTCCCCTACAGAAACCGATTTAACGAGTGTGCATTCAGCAATAAAAGTCTCAGTTGTACAAACACCGAGCAGCCCCGCATTTAGGCGCACGATGTAACTTGATCGAGGTCTGACTGTCGTTGCTGCCTTCATGATTTTGCTCCAGGCTGTCCGCCATTGGCTGGGTTGTTCCAAGAGGATGATGCACTCTGGCCTGCGGAGCCCAGATATGATGACGTGACAGACAATGGATCACACCATGGACTCAGCCTTTTGGCGGGAGGTAGATCGATCCAGATGTTTGGACTTGCATTTACTCCGTTCATCGCCTTGTATACAGGCAGAGTGAGGGGCAGGTATACTTGCAGAAGACACCATCTTTCCGCTTCCACTCAGCATCTATGCACCTGCACGCCAATAGGTCCAGGATCCGATAAAGAAGAAGTCCGCACACCGAACGTCCCTCTTGGCTGGCTTATAGCCTCAAGCGACGCGCAATGCAGATCTCTTGGTTACACATCGTCGCAGGTTGGCCCAAGCGCAACACTAAAGAACAACGCATGGAGGTAGATGTAAGACAAACGAGCGGACTCATTAGATAAAGCTACGGCCCAAGTGCCGTGTCAGCCATCAGGTTTCAGCTGCTGATCGCGCCAACATCGCTAAATGGAAGTCTTTATCACTCAGGATCCTTGTGGTTATTGAAATGAGTATTGCTCAGTGCTTACCATACCAGAGCCCTAATGCAAGTCCAGAAAGCTCAGCCTTACGGCCATTTGAGAATATATTATAGTCAGAACTGCACCGGACCTAATCTCGGCCATATAAGTGACTCCTAGAACAGAGCACACTGGGCACACGTTCATTTGTCAGCATCTACCCTCCCCAGCTGTCGGCCACCTGCTCCGCTCGATCGCAACTTCGACGATCAATCTCCACCCCAGAATCGCACCTCGATCAATAGAGACCCACTAGCAATGACCACCCTCGTGTCCACCGAGCCTGACGGCGACCGGGCATCCTCCCCCGCCCACGTACCGAGCGCCGTTCGCCGCAGCACCACCCCGGGCTGCAGCAAGCTGCGCGACAGCTGCCAGGCCTGCGCGGCCTCCAAAGTAAAGTGCACCAAAGAGAAACCTTCGTGTGCAAGATGCGAGGCTCGTAGCATTGAATGCCAGTATTTATTCGCCAAGCGCCCGGGGCGGAGGCGTGAGAACAGCGGCGGCCCCTCGTTGCGCTGCACCAGCAAAATCATAATCACCAAGCCCAGTTCGAACTCCAATTCCCCCATCTCGACCACGAGGTCAAATACAGAAAGAGAATCTCAAAGCGACCGCTCTCGATTCAGAGAACCTGTCGAGGTCGCCGGACTATCTCCAGTCTCTGTCCTCTCGCCGAACGGCCCAGCCACACCTGTCATGTTACCTGCCACCGATGCCTTGGTCAATACACCGCAAGACTTGGCACATGGGGCCCCTCTGATGCAAGACGATGGTCCCGGAACGTATCCGTCGGATGTATTCTCTGTGCTCGATGACTCGAACATATTTTCACAGCTGCCAGACCTTGATATCGATTTCAATGACATGGACTTCAGGACCGGTAATCTCGAAACTCCCGCCATGGACAGCGACAGCATCACCGATACGCTGAATGACATAAGCTCGCTTCTCATGCCAGACAGCAACAATCGCCGCTCCCTTGGCTCCTCTGATGTTAACGATCCCATAAATTCCATCGTATCATCCGGGGTGCCCTCGCTGTCGCCGGACGTCCAAACACTATCCAGTGCAAGATCCAGTACCAGACGCGCGACGATCACCAGCTCACCCTGCGATTGCCTCACGCAGGCCCTTGATCTATTAAAGACACTCTGCGCAACTCACTCTTCAAGTACCCCCGCACTCGGTGGTTCCGATACCGCATTGGTCTTTTTGCCAAATACTGCCGCAGCGACGGCCAATGCAAATACAAATACAGATACGGGCGTCGCTCAGACCATCCTTGAAGAGAACAAGCAGCACATCGAGGCCGTCAGCGTGATGCTCTCCTGCTCCTCGTGCACGGCCGACGCCTTCCTCCTCACTCTCTTCTCCATGATCGTGCTCAAGATTCTAGAGCGGTACGCCACCGCGGCCCGCTCCCGGGTCTACAAGTCTTTAGCAGGCGGCGTAGAGTCAAACAAGATCATGCAAAGCAGCGGGAAAAATATGCATATGCCAGCGCTGAGCCGTACGCACACGCATAAGTACAACGGCATGCAAATGGCCGCTGAAGACAGTATGAACGGGCGCGTCCCCGCCCGACTAGTCCTCAGCGAGCTGCATCGCGTGCAAAGACTAGTCAAGCACCTGTCACCGCACCTCAAAGAGACGAGAGAGCGGGAAAGGGAGACGGAGACGGATGACCGAGCCATGACCATTGAGCATACATTCCAGGGCCGCGCCAGGGGCGCAGAGGAAAACAAAAATAGCAAGACAATAGCACCGCAGTTTTCGTCTGCCACGTTGACGCAGATGGAGAGCGACCTACGTAGGAATCTTAGTTTATTGTCGGCAGATATCATCATTCAGTTAAGACAGAATTAGATAAAAGGAAACTGGCTAGGTTATTTTAAGGATTTTTCGTGTTTACCTGGCGCTTGGCAATCGCAATGGCTATGGCAATGTGGTGATGTCTTGCCTCGCAGTATATTCCTATACCCACTACGTGTTCACGGGAGTAGCTACTTGATAGGCGATTTTCATGGTTAGGCTTGATTGACAGTGAGCATAGTCATACCATTGCTTGGCCGACTGGGCTTCTTTAATGTAAACCAGAGTTTGCCTTAATTAGACTTTGCTTCTGCGCGATCTTACCTTGCTTGGAAGGTACTCCTACGCATATAAAATCACCAGTAAGGTGCCATGACTCTTCGCCTCGCGTACTACCGGTCTTGCGGGCTGATGTTCAATCCCCCGGGGTCGCGGTCGCTGGCATCGGGGCATTTGGCCTATAAGCATCCTCGTATGATACACACTTATCTTACAGTCCGAAAGTGCACTGGAGGATCTCTCTACTTATATGCCTGTCTTCAGCGCAGTGGATCCGCTCAACCCAACATCAAACTCAACGCCCATCCTCTACCAACACAGTTTCTATTGTAACGTACCACACTCTCACACTCGAAAACAACAACAACAACAACAACACCACCACTATAACCCTCAATGGCAACCATCAAAGCCTCCGAAGTCCGCCTTCTCCCCACACACCTCGGCTTCGCGCGCCTCCCCTCAGCCACCACCCCCGAATCCGCGCTCTCAACAGCAAACAAACTTCTCCGACAAAACCACGATGCCTTCCACATGTACTTCCGTGATGTCGGTGGCCATAACCACATTGCACACTCAATCCTCTCAGTCCTCGCCATGGGCGGCGGCCCCGCCCAACTAACGCGCGCCTACACCGACGGCGACAGCTACCAGCGCCCGCTCCCAGCACTGGACCTCTCAATCGCGGAATCTTTTTCGGACCCTGACATTTTCCACACACATATGTTCGATATACACCAATACACGAACTTCCTTCACTTCTTCACGTCGCAGATTGATTCTAAGGGCTGGGAGGCTGTGGTGCAGGAATACGTGTTCGCTCGGACACCTCTCGCAGAGACGATGTTCAGTCAGTTATACGAGGGACTGCTGCACCCGATTATCCATCTCGGATTTGGGATTGAATTCGCCCAGCCGAGTATCATCGCCGAGGGACTCGCGCACGCGGCGTCGCATGACCCGGGGAACATCGATACGTTTTTCCTACGCGCGGAGGAACTCGCAAATAGCGGCGATATCCCATCCAGCCCACTAGTCGAATTATACAAGAAGGTCCGCGAGACCGATGCAACGCGTCTCTCTGGACGCATCGAAGACGGCCCGTTCCGGCTCCGTGATGGGCCTCTCGCCCGCGCAATGGACGATATGGTTCATATCGCCGCAGGCTTCCAGATACCTAAAACGGAGGACGGGCTGCGCCGGCGCACGGCGGAGATGATAAGCTGTGCGGCATATAGTGCTGGCGCGGCGCAAAGGAGAGGCAAAGCGCGCAAGGTGGATTTCTTCATTATGCATGATGTCACCTGCAGTATCTTCTTGAGTGTGCTAATCGACCAACCTTGGATTTCCCTGGCCGACCGTTTGAGGCTTGTTGAGTGGAAGGCGAGGCTAGATCTAGCGTGGTATGCGGCGAATGGGGCGGCGGAGTTGGATATTGCTTTTGTGGAAGCGTATCAGCCGCACGCTGGGTATAGTGCGGGGATGGATTGGAAGGCTTTGTACGGCGCTGTGAATGAGGTGCATGATGATGGACATATTGCGAAGTTTGTGCGGGCGTTGAGGAATGGGGAGGAGGTTTGTAAGCCTTTTGAGAGCGGTGATGGTGCAGAGGATTTTCCGGTTAAAGGGCAGCTGTGGCTCAAGGTTGCGCAGATGGGGTTTGATAGTGCGAAGGATGGAGTCGATAACCAGGAGAAGTGGATCTGGGGGTCTGGGTTTGATCTGGCTTGGGCGAAGATTCCGGATGCGAAGGTGGAGGGTACTTAGCTAAGATGAAGGACGATTGGTACTATTGTGTTTATGTGTTAAAAGAACGGTTGTTCCCGTTTTATGATGAGTGAGATATGATGATTCCTACGTATGAACTTACTTGTTAACCAGCTTTAGCACACTGTATAGTAATGACAGCCCCAAGCGAGCCTAACACTGAGCATATGGTACCATTCAGACCGTGCGGAGCGCATGTACAGAAACCTTCCTAGGATCTTGCCGATTGTCCCATGGCCCGCGACGATGGGAAAGCCTGCCGCCCATTCCGTTTTCATGTCTCTGTAGCCCACGCCACAGACTTATACTTTTGATGTGGCTCTTGGGAGCTCTATTGATCCTCGTCAATTGTCAGTATAGAAAGGCCCTGTTCATATTGGGCAGATATAATGGGGTAACATCATGATCGCATGAGTATATCCCTTAAACGGTTGGAGACCGCAGGCTGCTCCAAATTTACCACGGTTCTAGTCTCGGGCTCGGCGGATTAATGATGTATTATAGTGGTACAGTACACAAACAAACCGACACAGTTTCATCATTGATACTCGTTACAGGCTAGGTGTACTAGAGTAACTTAGTTCTACTGCTCCAAATCACAGCTAACGAAGGACATAGTATAACGCCGTGAAAGGATAGCCCTACAACCGCCACAATCCATGCCTAGCTCTACCCACGGCCAGCTTTAGTAGCAGCAGCAAAAATCTCTTCCGTAAACCTCCATACAGTCTCATCGACCCCCCTCTCCCTAAACCCAGCCAGCAACCCCTCATTACTCGAACTCTCCCCGTTCGGGTCAACCAAGAAGATTCCACCCCCCGAGGTCTTTACAGGTCCAAGGCCCTGCGGCCTCGGCACGAGCCCCTCTGCCCCGCTCACCGCATACCGATCATTCGTCGCAATAGTGGCCCCGCGCTGTCCCGCCTCGTCCTGACTCGCCGGGTTCGGCGGCCGCATGCCGAACGCATTCGCCCGTTTTAGGCCCGGCGTTGCGACAGGCCCCGGGAACCAGTGGGTTATACTAAGCCGCGGGTTCTGCCGCGCGACACGCTCAAGCGCCAGCGTGCCCATTGTCCCTGCGTGCACGGAAGCGTTCCAGAAGGACCAGGCGCCCGGACCGCGGAGGTCCAGGTCTGCCTCGTTGAGCGGGCCTTCTAATCCTCCTGCTAAGACAGACACAATCCGCGGGCTAGGGGCAGCCGGGTTGTTAAGCAGCGGGAGGAGTTGAGTGATCAGGCGGAGGCGCGAGTAGTAGCGCGTTGACATGGACGGGTCCAGCCCCTCCTTTGTATCATGCCGGCCTTCAAAGGCCATAAAGCCGGCGGACAGAAAAACGATGTCAATCTTGGACTCGGTTTGTTTCAGGTCATCAACGAGGCGGTCAATTTCGGAGATGAGTGATACGTCGGCGGTGATGAGGTTCGTTGTTACGGATGAATTGGCGTCCCGAAGAGTGGAGAGGAATGATTCGTGTGACGCGACGGATGATGGCCGCGCGATGCTGTAGATGCGTGAAGAGGGAGCATGTCCCGCGAAGTGCTGCAGGGTGCTTTGGCCTATGCCGGAGGTGGCGCCCATGAAGAGGGCAACGAGGCCGCTGGGAAGGGCTGCGATGCCGGCGTTGGCGTGTTGCACTGTTTGAAGAGAGACCATTTTGCTTCCAATTTCAATATCGGGGGGATACCAGACCGAGAGTAAGATAAGATTGGGAGTACATCCTGTTTCCCTCGGGGGCAGGGCAGTCAGCCTCCGGTTTATGCTCCTACCGGCGCCTCGGGGCGATTAATAATGCTTCTCTCTCTCTCTCTCTCTCTCTCTCTCGCAATTGGCCAGTTCTCACACGGGTTATTCAACAAGAAACAGAGGTCTAATGTCCAATTCCTGACTAATTGAGCGAGCGAGGCCTTAAATCCTGCATGGGTCTTGGGTTATATCGCCGCTCGGCTCAATGTAAGATAATCGCTTCAATCCAGCTGCGCTGACCCGATATGATGGGTTCAACGTTTTTAATGTCAAGACACACTCATCTCTCAAGTGCCTTTAGCTAGTGGTACTGAGTAAGCCGTCCATCGTATCCCGTCTGCAACATGGCACCCGGCGTAGGAGGCTATAGCCAGATCAACAAGGCGCTCAACATCTGCGCCTTTGAAGACTATCTTGAGAGCCAGCAGAAGATCCTCCCCGGCCTGCCAGACGTGGAACAGGTCAGTCCGCGCGTCCTTCGCGTTCTTGGCCAGAACCCAGGGAAGGTATTTCATTTCATGTGACCCCTTTACTTATCCCTACCTAGCCGCATCCACCAACCTATATCATTACAGTTTACCCTCCAAGGAACAAACACGTTCATCGTCGGCACCGGCTCGCATCGCCTAATCGTCGACACCGGTCAAGGCATCCCGGACTGGGCGGATCTTATCAAGACCACACTCACCACACGCGGAATCACAATCTCTCATGTGCTCCTCACCCACTGGCACGGCGACCACACAGGCGGCGTCCCCGACCTAATCCGAATGTATCCACACCTAACCTCAGAAATCTACAAGCACACACCTAGCAGAGAACAGCAACCGATTGCCGACGGACAGATTTTCAGTGTTGAAGGTGCGACTGTCCGCGCGGTACACACGCCAGGCCACTCAAGTGACCACATGTGTTTCGTACTTGAAGAAGAAGATGCTATGTTCACGGGGGACAATATCCTCGGCCACGGGACAAGCGCGGTCGAACACCTAGCCACGTGGATGGACACGCTGCGCAAGATTCAGGCGCCGGGTTGTGCGACGGGTTACCCAGCACATGGTATAGTAATTACGGACCTACGTACAAAGATCGCTAGCGAGCTTGTGCAGAAGCTGAGGAGAGAGAAGCAAGTTTTGAAGGCGCTGAGGCAGAAGAAGCGCGAGGAGGGGATTGGAATAGGGAAGGGCAGCGTGACGGTGAAGCAGCTGGTCGCGAGCATGTATGGTGATGCGGTGGGAGCCAGGGTAAGGGAGTTGGCGCTAGAGCCGTTTATGGATGAGGTGCTGAGAAAGCTGGCGGAGGATGGGATTGTCGCATTTGAGATTCGAGGGGGTTTAAAGAAGTGGTTTGTCCTTGAGGCTGTTTAAAGCCTTACTGGCTTGGTTTGTGATACTTTGGTGTTCGTGTGTCGGATTGGCAGCGTTAGTGAGATAGACTTCAATTTAATCTGTCCTTCTTATTTTAAAGCAGATTTTTCTGATCAATTTGCTTCTTTCGGTACAATTAAGGTTAACATAAATTCTAGGACATCCGATTACCTGTATCCCTATCAGATAGGGCCAGAAAGTTCTTCGTCAGTCCGAAAGGTCTAAAGGTTTGTGTTATGGTATGGTCGAGACTAGATTCGTCAATTTATAAAAAGTTACTAACCATGCTATCATTTTCTCAATAGCTACTTATCCATATTTGTTATGCTTCCCAATATCTTTTGTAACTAGATCAATATTCTTTTGAATGTTTCGGATCTCTATCAGGAAGCCAGCCAACTGCAGCCAATGGATCTGCGACGTCGCTGCTAGCGTGCGACAACAGTGGAGGAAAAGATACTGTAGAGCGGAGCTAGCGCCAGATCATGTTGAAAGGTGGAGTCTTGATATGAATATATCTAATTTACGATTTTTATTATTAATAGTGATGTGGGTATCAGACGATATAGAATAAGTTGAGCTTCATGAGAATAAAATATCGAATATCTGAAGAACTAGAAGAAGCAGACTAAATATGTATGAGCGTCATCAGTAGGCGTTATTACTCGGCATCAACCGTCACAAATAGATAAGAATCAAAGTCTGATTTTCTCAATCTAGCTGCAAACGGTGGTTTAATTACACAGATAATAATGCGAGATAATTTTTAAACGGAAGTCGTCGTTTCGATTTCCTAAACAGAGTGTATACTCCGACAGACTCCATGCTGACCTATCTTTCCAATCATGCTGACTCATCAGCCCGGGGCTCGGGGCAATCGGGGGGTTCGAGAGGGTAGTGTTATCGAAACTCCACGCCTTCGTTCACGTAGGCTTCCGTCTGTCGTTCCGGAACGCTGGGAAGGTACTATAAGCTCTGCAATGTCTTGGTTGTCTTACCTAGTACTTCTCCAGGTGCCCCTAAGAAAATCTTGAACCTTACCCTATATGGAGATAGGATAAGTACGATCCGATGAGCTTAGCACCCAGGGCAAGGTCAGCCCTTAACACGTATGCTAAGGCCTGTATAGAAGTTGGAGACGAGTTACTTGCTTCAAAGGTAGCTTCTGAATTACAATCTGATATTGATCATGAAGACAGAAGAATCTAAATACAGAGGGAAATGAGCGTCCTTATATATCCATAATCCTCTCAAACCCTTCATGGGCCTATTGGAATTGTCATTTTAATTACTTAACAAGTACTTAATATTATCTAAAGGGTAGTTTTTCAACTTTGTTTGCTTTTGACCTTTAGAATAATGTATGTAAGTTTGATGGTAAAGGTATTAATAGCAATAAAGCAGTAGGATAGACACAGACATAAACTCCACGTGGAATTTGGGGCACGGGCCAGATTCCACCCGCCTTTCTGCCTGA
>JOMC01000246.1:0-25021 GCA_000812125.1 Aspergillus ustus
GGCCGGGAATTACGTTAATCGGACAGCTCCCCCGATAACTACTGGTTCTGGCCCCAACAAACCTCGCCAATTTAAATATGCGCCCCCATCCCAACAATTGCACTGCAAAGTATTCCTGTCTTCGATGCCCCTACCATCCTACCAACCACAATAACAATGTCTTCTCTGGAAAAAGCTATTTTCCTCGTTAATTCCTATAATGAGTTCCTTCAACCGGGATGGAAAACATACTCCCTAGCTAAAAGATCAGGAAGAACGCAACAAAGTCCAGAACCCGAAGGAGCAATTCAAAGCAGCTCGCTCCCGCGAACTGCCAGTCTACTACGGCTTACACCAGCAATGGTCCGCTGACAATGCAATGGCTGGAGACAGATGATGCACGGCAACTTGAGACGGCAGGACATTCGCTCCTTCGAGGAAGGAGGCTTTGGCGCTCGGTTCTACAAAGGGCTCGAACTGGAGTTCAGCAATGGTGATATTGTCGTGAGCAAGCACTGGAATAGCGACTGAGATCCCACCGCTACTGGATGCGATTATTCTGTCACTCATGCAGTAGTGGCACATTGATCGATTCATCCATGCTGTGTCTAGTTCCATACCTCGATCACTGGCTGGGTCAACGGGAGATTACAAATCTCGTCCTCCTAGAACTGACGGCGGCCCATACCTGCCTCGAGGTAACCGCCAGGCACGCGTTTGAAGTGTGAGTACAACCTCGGAAATCTACCCGTTTAAAGGGCTAATGTTTGATATCCAGTGGACATGACGTGACCATCTTGTAAGATTTTATCTTCCCGACCGCAGTTTACCAGGAAGGCGTAGGCTTAATCCTCGACCAAGAAGGATGCCATTGCCGGCTGGTCGGCCGGGCTTACCAAGGCCGAGCAATTGTTCTAGCCGCTATTTGCGAAAGTTCTTACTGTCAGGAAGTGGAAAGGAACTTTTGATGCAGTTGGTGGTTAGAACGTGAGCGAAGGCCCGCCGTGATCGCGAAATGGACAAATTTCGGGGAATTTGCGGCTGCGAGAATATCGGATTTGTCATCATGGGTTAGTGGCTTGGCGTCGGTGATGCTGACAAAGTGGACCAATCTGGTGGCGTGACAAACCGGGCGCGCAGAAACTCCCCCCTTCCACCAAAAACGCTTCTGGAATCTGCCGTCGCCATTTTCCCCACACAGACACTATCGGATCGTGCCGGCGCCTCCAGAATACCATGCGCTCAAGGAAGGGACGCGCCAGGAATGTACCGGCGTCCTCCAAAGGCGGGTATAGCAGCGCCAACGCCAAGCGCGCGCGTCGCGAGTCCAGCGATGATGGCTCTGCGGAATCCTCCGCGGATCCGCAACCGCAGGGCCTGACGGCCCCCGAGCGACACCCGCTACCCATGATGTCCTGGGACGAGACCCTGGCCAAAATCAGAGCCGAGCCGATGAGCGCTCATGTGGAGCGCTACAAGGACTGGATGCGTATGTTGGACTTTGCTTGCCTGCACCCCTTGTAACACATCGGACTAACTCCTCCCGCAAACAGGTAATGGATCAATACATGAATCAGTGTGCCGTGCATGCTTCAAGGGTCCGACCCCTGATTTCTATCGATGCGTCACCTGCAGACTGGTCTTCCATGCCGAGTGTGTATTCGATTACACGGTGCACGACAACAGCGTTTACTGCTCCCTCTGCGTCGACCGGGGTTGGGATCACGAACCGCCGCCGTTGACGCCTCGCGGGTCTCCCGTTATAGGACCTACCGAACCGGCACATACGGCAACGGAGCCACCGTCTTCGACCGCGAGACCAATGTCGATCCCCAGTCTTGTCAGCCGGCCTGGCACCGCAAAACCGACACAACCATCGCCGCAGCGTGGTTCGCGGCAGCGGGCGTCAGACCACGATTGGATTCTCTGGGAGCACACGAAAAAAGTCACCAGCCGTTTCCAAGGCTCTGCACATACGCCTGGACATGTGTATACGACACCTCCAGCACCACAGCATGGCGAGATTGGCAAGGCAGACGACGGCGGACCTGGACTCGGACACGGACCTAATGTCGACGCGCCGCACGCCCACTATCACCCTGCGTCAACCGCATCCCCTGCTCCCCGGCATAGCCACCTTCCTCTCGAGACAGATCAATTCCCTACGTTTGTGGAAGGCCCCGCACCAAAACGTCAACGGAAATCCCGCTTCGCGACGCTATCCAACGAGGTGGAAGCGTCTCTATCCGTGCTCTACCGCGAGCTGGAATCTGTAACATCGCTGAAACTTCAGATAGACGAATTACAGCAACAACGCTCGCACGACGCGCAACAGCTAAAACTGCGCGATAATGAGCTCGCTCTCCTTCGCCGCGATCTCGCGCAGCGCAAGGTTGCTGAGGATGAATTGAACCAGCTACGGACCATCTTATCACAGCGGATATCGGCACAAGGGGAGGTGGAACAGTTGCGGGCTAGGAATGCAGCGTTGGAGCAGCAGCTGGCGGAGTCGAGGGCGGAGACGGCTGCGGCGCAGGAACTGGTCAATTCGTGGAAAGGGAAGCTTGCGCAGTTGCTTGATACTTGAGCTTGAGATGATGTGATATCCCTTCCATTTGTACAGACAGAGCTTTGTCTTCTTGTTCCTTTTTTTTCTTTTCTTTTCTTGTGCTTAGCTGTTAGCGTCTTCTCTTCTCGCATCTAGAATTACTATTCATTATCATCTTCTCTTCCTCATGATGCAGCTTTCGTAAGATTGCTCCGACAGTCAAGGATACAATCAGCAAACATGGACACTATGCATGTTATGCCCACTTTGTAGCCTACAACCAACACAAATTACAAATGCCCAGGCTCCTAATTAAACAGGTGGCTTGATACAGCGTCATTGAATGATTCTAAGTTAACCACAGATCCAGTCACATAGCACTCGCAGTGTTCTAGAATACTACTATCGTCAATCGTTGCCCAAACGCGGCGGGGGGATGAAATTAATGATTATGCCAGTTTTCCAGTCACGCAAACTAGGATGGAGAGCAAGTTTGGTAATTTATAGACCTGTTCTATTGGCTATAAACGCGCCAATAGCCTAAATTTGTTATCATCCTGCATGATGAAGCTCCCGACAAACGACGCTAGGTAGATCCCTTCTTTCCCTAGACCAGCACGCGTATCGACGGATAATGCGAGTCCAGTACTCCGTATGCAACTGGACATGTCGGCAAGATGGCCGGCAGCATTAGCTTGGTACCTACCCCGCAAGGCCCCCGTGGAGACCAACTCGGCGAACATTCCGTATCCCCGCCTGGTGCCTACCTAGTACAACTAATTATTGATTAGTGATCGATCTACAAGCTACATACCGCATCCGATAGCCGGATCCGATGCGCGTATAACAGTCAACGGGAGTGGATTACCAACAACGTTCGCTCGTCTACCGAGTTCATGGCCAATTCGCTATATTATCTTTATTGTTGACAAGAGGCTGCGACTACCTCTTCCGAGATTTTGTCCTATCCATCATGTATAAGTCCAAGCAGAAAGAGAAGCGGTCTGACATCGAACAAACCAGCACTTCACATACTCCAACATCGTCTCCTCCTCCACCAGATGGCGGCCTCACGGCCTGGCTCCAAGTCCTCTGCATGCACTTCGTCTTCTTCAACACATGGGGAGTAAGCAACGGCTTCGCGATCTTCCAACAACTCTACACGGAAACACTCCCACAAACATCTTCCGAGATCTCCTGGATCGGCAGCGTACAAATCTCCCTCCTCTTCTTCCTCGGCGTCTTCGCCGGCCGCGCCACAGATGCAGGCTACTTCCGTCTCGTCTACACGACAGGCGTATTCCTACAACTGCTGGGCTTCGCCCTCCTCTCCCTCTGCAAGACCTACTGGCAGATCTTCCTCGCACAAGCCGTCTGCATGGGCCTGGGAAACGGCCTCACATTCGGCCCCGGGCTCGCCGTCACGTCCTCATACTTCTCGCGCCACCGCGCCGTCGCCGTCGGGATCGCAGC
This sequence comes from Aspergillus ustus, assembly GCA_000812125.1. Classification (NCBI taxonomy): domain Eukaryota; kingdom Fungi; phylum Ascomycota; class Eurotiomycetes; order Eurotiales; family Aspergillaceae; genus Aspergillus; species Aspergillus ustus. The sequence goes on from JOMC01000246.1 coordinate 4,001, forward strand.
CGCGGGCGCTGCAACAGGCGGGATGGTGTATCCGATCCTGATCAACCAGCTCCTGCACAGACACGGGATCTCTTTCGGCTGGACAGTGCGCGCAGCAGCACTCGTAATGCTGATCACCCAGATTCCAGGTCTCCTCCTCTTCAAAGCCCGCTTACCCCCGGCGCGGTCCTCCGGTCCGCTCATCGACCCTACAGCGCTGAAGGAGCTGCCCTTCCTCTTCTTCACGCTAAGCATGTTCCTCAACTTCTGGGGTCTCTACTTCGCCTTCTTCTACATGGGCACCTTCGCGCGCGACCGCATCGGTGTCCGCGATACGCAGCCCTTCATCCTAACCCTCAACGCCGTCGGCGTTATCGGCCGCATCGTCCCGGGTCTCATCGGCGATAGACTCATGGGGAAACTCAACATCCTAATCCCTCTCTCTTTCGCGTCAGCGATCATCGTCTTCGCCTGGATGGCCGTTTCAACCGTCCAGGGATTATACATCTTCACGGTTGTGTACGGGCTCATCGGCGGCGCCGCGCAGGCGCTTTTCCCGGCGACAGTGACGACGATTGCGGCGCCAGATATGACGCGCGCGGGGACGCGGATCGGGATGGTTCTCAGTGAGGTGGGTTTCGCGACGCTTACGGGACCGGTCATTGATGGCGCGCTTATTCAGAGTATGGGTGGGGAGTATACGGGCGCGCAGGGCTTTGCGGGGAGTGTGATTCTGTTGGGGGGTTGTGCGGCGCTTTCGGCGAGAGTTGCGAAGGTTGGGTGGGGGTTGAGGGTTAAAATTTAGACTTTGAAGGAACCAGCCCGTTCATTTCCAAGTGCTTTGCGGGGGCATTGTGCGCCCTAGCTCAGAACTGTTCCTCAGTTTCGCGGGTGGTGGTGTTGGGTGGAATGAAGTTGGGCGGAAGATATATCTTCGGTGTTGTAGGAAGGAACCCCCGAGTCGCTCTGTCCTAACACCGAATAGATATCAACAGTGTCGGGAGCCTTAAATGTGGGAGGACCGGTTTTCCCCCTTGTATCCGGACCAGTGACACGAGGTTTTACAGGTCCTACTCCCTCTTGGTAGATCACCTCAGGCTGGTGTTTTGGGCAGCGTGAGACCTGAAATTTGTCAGCAGAACCCCAACTAACTAATCAACAAAATCGAGGATCTGATTGGCCATTACAAACCAACCTCGGCTTGCCATTTCCCCTCAGCCGAGGTCGGCCTCCGTTTCGATGGGTTTCCGTGCGTGGCTGGCTGGAACTGCCTGAAGATCGGGCAATTTACATAACCTTCCCTCTCAGCAGACCAACTCCAGGCACACAACTTAATCAACATATATCCCAACCCACCCCACTGCCTAACCCAATCCCTGTATTATCCGTCTCCGCATAAGAGGGACTCGTCTAGGATATACATATTTCATTTTCGTCGCCACAATGCCGCCGAATCCCACTCGCCCGGTCGCGCAGACCCTCGCAGCACAACTCTCCGTATCGCGAACAAATCCAGATCCCAGTACAAGGACAGGATTAGAAACATTCGAAACAACCTCCTTCCCAGAACGCATGGGCAACGCCGCAAACTACGCCTACGGCGGCTGCGCCCTGGGCGTGGGAGTGCAAGCCGCATACCAGACCGTGCCCAGCGGGTACAAGCCGTATTCGATCAGCGGCAGTTTTCTCGCGCCTGTGTCTACCGATGCGAAATTGTCTTGTTCTGTGCGGCGGCTTCGGGATACGAAGACGTTTGCGACGAGGCTTGTTGAGATTTCGCAGGTGCAGCCGCAACCGCAGTCGCAGAAAAAGGGAAGTGGTGGTGGTGGTGGTGATGGTGAAAGTAAAAGATTATGCATGATTCTGCTGGCGGATTTCCAGCGCGAGGGCGAGGACGCGCTCCTGACGTACTCTGTCCGTCCGGACCGGACGTATTCGCCGCCGGAGGCATGTCTCACCCCTCAGGAACTCGCGAAGAATATGGTGGCGGTGGGGACGATCCCACCGCAGAGCGAAGCGAAGTACAACACGCTGTTTGGTCTGCTGGCGCGACTGTTCGAGACGCGGCAGGCGGGCGAGGGGATCGGGGCGCAGAATCTAACGGGGATGGCGAAGGAGGCCGTCACGGATCAAGACCATCTCCCGCTGGCGTCAAAGACGACGGCGGACTGGATCCGGTGCCGCACGCCGCTGGGTGACGAGTCGGATCAGTATGCGGGGTTGGTTTTCTTGCTCGATTCGTATCTGAGTTTCTTGCCGCTGGTGCATAGTAAGATGTTTATTGACGATGCGAGCGCGTGCGCGAGTCTGGATTTTGCGGTGCGTGTGTTTTCGACAGAGTGGGATTTGACCGAGTGGAATTTTCGAGAGTTGAAGACCGTTGCTGGTGGGGAGGGGCGCACGTATAGTGAGAGTAGGATGTGGAATCGGGAGGGGAAGCTGATTGCGAATATGACGCAGCAGTCGATTCTGAGGCCGCTGAAGGGGCCCAAGCCGATGTTGTAGAGACATGGATGGAGCTAGGGCGTTTTCTAGAAAGCGTGATGGTGATGGACCGGATCGGGGGGTTTTCTGATACCTACTGCTGCACCGGTCTGTCCCATGATGGCGTTCCCAGTCAATGCCTTTTTTATCCATGCATGTACGTACGTACGTACAGACACGATTCCTCGTATCCCAAAAGCTAGAATAATAATAACATATCAATCATAGATCGTAATTCGCAGCAAGTTGCTGCCCGCAGTTTAATGGTTCCTTTGCACAACTTCGATGAGTGCTGGTACAGGCAAACACGGACCATTCTTGCATAAATATAGGATATTGCGAATAGAGAACATAATGATAGGGTTTTGGTCACCATACTAGCCGGTCACACTTGGGCCCAGGAATACGCCGGGCCTTCTGGATGGGTTAATCATTACATAGCTACCTAGGCTGAGAATAGGAATATCTGCTACAGGGAGATATAGCCTCGCCATTCCTGAGACGTATTATTTGCATGGCATGATCGAGGGGTATCGTGGTCATGATGGAGGGTCCCGGTTGGGAATCCATTACGGGACTCTTACGTATGACGCAGGCTTGAGGCACGGATTGATTGGTCATGGTACGGATGAACATGCTGATGATGATGATATGAAGATTTTGGCGCAGTATTAGATACATCTGTGCACTATGTACAAAATATCAACTTAAGTTGGCAAGCGCCGTGAAACTGTCATCACAAATGAACCGCAATATGCTGAAAAGATTGTAAGCTGTCTCGCAGCAGACCTGTGGGTTCTTTCCCACCAATGAGCCTGCAACAAGTGCCAGTGGTGGCTACATATTCTACGCTTAGCGTCATGGATATATGCTTACGATAGGAAAAGACTGGAGTCATTTGATTGATTACCTCGACATATGCCTCTCTGCGCGAGCACAAAAGCCACCAAATGGGCTTGGCTCCGTCCCTTACAGAACATGATGAAAAAACAGATTATAAAGCGACCGCCACAGATTGCCCACCGGAACGGAACCCCTCTTGGTCAGCGAAACCTGCGTCGACGAATCCACGCTGCTCCAACTCTTCTTCGCCGCCGCCACAGAACCCGCCGACGACGACTGCTGCTGCGGCCTCGACCTCGCCTCTGCAACCGCATTCGCCTTCACCATAACTTCCTCCCACTCCTTCTCCGGCTCACTAAGCCAGGTAATCGCGCCCCCGGCACCGAGTTCCAGCTCGTCGCCGGTGCGGACAATCGTGCGGATGACGACGGATTGGTCGACGCTGCCGCTTGCGCAGAGGTAGCCGAGACTACCGGAGTAGATGCCGCGTTCGCGCTGCTGCTGTCCTTCGAGGGTGTCGAGGATTTGTACGGACCGGAGTTTCGGCGCGCCGGTCATCGAGCCTGGGGGAAAACACCGCTCGATGACTTGCACGCTGCCGACGGTGGGCGCGATTTGGGATTGGATTGTTGTGACGAGCTGGGGGGTTGTTAATACCTCGATTAAGGTAGGAATGAGGGGTTTAAGGTGCGTACCTGGTGGACGGTTTCGTAGCTCTCGACGTGCAGGAGCTTGGGGACTTTGATGGATTTGGAGGGGGATATGTTGTGGAGGTCGGAGCGGATGAGGTCGACGATCTAGAGGAATGTTAGTAAGTGATGTATGCAGTCGGGGAGTGACGTACCATCAAGTTCTCAGCGAGCTCCTTAACATCTGTAGCGAGCTGGTTCTTACGCCGCTCATCCTCGACGGGATCGGGGCTGACGGCCAGCGTTCCCTTGATAGGCTTCATCTCGGCAACGCCGTTGCGATCGATGGAGATGAACCGCTCAGGCGATGAAGAAAGGATGGATAGATCATGTGAGGGGAAGTTAATATAGGCAGAGTAGGGAGCTGGGTTTCGGGCTCTCAGCGCCAGATACAGCGAATAAGGATCAACGCTGGGACTGCGGGCCTGGAATTTGGTCGTCAATGTCAACTCATACGTCTCTCCTTCTTTGATAGCCGCTTGGGCTTCGCGGATCGTTTGACTATACGAGTCCTCATTATCCAGCGCGACGAACGGAGGTAATGGCTCGGGTTTGGCGGATGGTAAGTGTGAAGCCGAGAAGACAATCTTTGTGCGAGCGACCAGCTCGTCGAACTGAGCATCGCTGATGCCGACTTTGTTAGGCACCCCAACGAACTGCCCAATGGGATCCGAATCGCCCTTTCGGATTAGGCTGAACAACGTCCACTCCCCCGTGTAGTTATCGAGACGGAACACGACATCCGAGAAGAGCAGTCGACTATCGGAATGGCCACGGGGGCCTTGACCTGGTGGTGTGTACGCATATCCAGGTAGCGACTCTCTCTTTAGTTCATATCCAAAGTACCCAAGGAGGCCTATCTGAAGAAGCGGCTGACCGACTTCTGTCTCCTGGCCAAGAAGCTCCGGCGACAGCGTTTCGATATTGGCTTGGATAATGTCCTGGTGGAACTGGTTCAGCCATGTCCAGTACGTTGTCTGCAGAGGTTGCGCTGCCAGTTCTTCGCCACTCTGGTATATCGAAAGAGTCTGCGACTTGGACGAGTAGCTCAGTGCAAACGCGGCCGGAGCGAGGTATGAGTTGCGAGAGTGGCTGTCGCGGACCTTTGCGCTGTCCAGCCATACCTCTCCATCAGGTGAGACGCCCTTTACGAGGCTTTGGAAGACTAGATGTGCAGAGGGCCCTTTGCCTAGAGAAACGGATCTGACAACATAGGCAAGGTCCCGGGGTTCTTGTAGCGTGGACTCGCTTGGAAGATCGGTATGAGCGACCTGTTTCACGATCACATTTTGATCTTGGATATGCTGAGGCAGAGCGGCGTTGTTCACAATCTCGCGGCTTATCCATCTGTTCCAAGGCGATCGCTGCGCCCAGAAATCGAGAGTGATATTTCGGAAATTCTGCAGAATCTGCGACCCGTAGGCTGAACAGACACTTTCGGGATGCCATTGTGTACCAAAGATAGGGCGACTTCGATGCTGGATGCCCATAAGGACCCTTCGGGATGTATCTTCGGGATCATATGTCCAAGCTGTAGCTTCCAGGTCCGATGGGAGTTCTAACCGAACCATTAGGAGTGATCCACACACTGACAGGTGAAGCACCTACCCTCGTAATCAAGTACAAGACTGTTATACCTCACCGCATCGAACCCCTGCGGCAGGTCCTTCAGGACCCCAATATCCTTGTGACTGACTTGGCATATCTGACCATGCTTGATGTTCGGCGTGTGGATGATCCTTGCGCCAAAGGTGGTTCCGATCCCCTGATGGCCGAGGCAGATTCCGAGAATGGGGATGTTCGCCTCCCTGATCAGCCGCGAGTTGAACCCGAAATCGGCGTCCCGTTCGGGGCTACCGGGTCCGGGTGAGAGGATGATTGCATCTAATGAAGGAAGGAACTCGGTTGAGAATGTTTCCCTGGTGGCGATGGTTAGTTGTAATGTGCAAGAGGAACGAGCGATGGGGTGCCAGGTGGGTGCACCTACCACGAGAACTGGTCGAACCGAACGATGGCAACGCTCCACTCGGGATACTCCTGTCCGGACGCGTCTATAGCAGTGCCTTGGAGGAGCTGGAGGATATTGTTCGTGTACGAGTCATAATGATCGATGATGAGGACTTTCAATGTTCCTTTGGCTGTTCCCATGTTCACGTATTTTGACTATAGAATGGTAAAAGAGTACCCTGTTGTTCCTGGTATATCGTCCCTCTGCTCTTAGGGCTATTTAACTTTGGCACCCTATTGACAGGATTATGCACGGATCTCATCTCCCCGTGGTACTCATCTCGCCATCTTGATCCTGCCGAGTTAAGCCGCCAGGTCCAGCAAGCCGGTTTGAGCACGGAATCCTTCGCGCACTTTGCTCACAATGGCATTATGGTTACATTGTACCTCCACGTCGGACGACCGATGAGAGACACGAACGGGCTCAGATCAGCCTGACACTCGGCCCCTGGAGAAGCAGGAAGTGACAAGGATCCAGATGGCATCATCGAGATAGTTATCCTTTCATGCAGCCGCTACTTACTTCCGAGGCGCCTGAACAAAGCCGTTGTCCATCTCCGGGAATCCTGGCATTGTAGATCGGATGTGCCTGGCCTAGCTGGTACTAGTACATAGACAGTTCGTGTATAGCACAAGCTGAGAGGCTGATTATGAATGCATCACAGTGGGGTTGGGATGTGCACAATGTGGGGGAGAGATGCCGTGCTCGTTTTCCATGCGCCGCTATTCGACGATTCCAAGAAACCCTCCGGAGATAAGATGGCCTTGCAGAGTCTAATCTTGCAGCATCGTTAAGTTTGCACTTCTTTGGAATAGACCAGCCGCTCTGCTGGACCTGCAGCTCTCTTTGCAGCGTCATCCGGAGACAACATGGTGTAATTTCCGCCGCCTATGCATGGAGTAACCCTGTAGTTTGCGAAAATTGGAGTCGTCGCCTTTCGCGGCTCATACAGTAAAGTAAACTTGATCGCCAGTCCCTAGATCTGATTTTGAATAACGCCGAACGCCGATGCATACACCTTCTGAAGAACGGGACTGATCCTGCGAGGGGCAGTGGGTGGTGAGTGATACGAACCCAACATGGCGTCATGCCTGCAGAGACAGGGAGCTAGCGTAGACTCGACCTCCATAGCCTCCTTTGCTCGCTTTGTTAAGGCGAGACTGCTGCCCCTCGGAGATTTCCAGCATCCCCAGTTCCAGCTGCCTTCTCCGCTCCTGCCCTTTGAACTCCGCTGCCCCAGTCCAAGTCGCTCTGTCGCACTTGTACTCCGCAGCCCACTTCTCTGCCTGTCTGCCTGACACTGCACTGCCCTGCACTTGTCCTGGGCTTCGCCATGCCGCCCTCCGGTCGTGGCCGCGCCGGCCGCCCAACTCCGCAGGGCCCTTTTGCCTGCGAGGAATGCGGCAAAGTCTTCGAGCGCAGTAAGCCGGCCACCCGTCCCCGAATGGACACACATAGGAATACATAGTGGGGCGAATAGTGTAATGCAGGCAGGCTGACATGATCCTGCAGAAGAATATCGCGACAAACACTACCGGCGGTGCCTCCGCGCCGCCAACGAACCCCGACAGACGCGCCAGCGCTCCTGCGTCCCCTGCGTCGCCTCCAAGCTCGGCTGTGACCAGCGGCTTCCGGTGTGTTCGCGCTGCGCCCTGCGCGGGAAGCGCTGCCAGTATGCGACCGGACTGAAATCCGTGGCGGTGCGTGGCGAGCGCCAGCATCAGCAGCAGCAGCAGCACCTAGAGCAGCAGGAAACAGGTCTCTCCGGTCCGAATGAAGAGCTCGTTCAACACGAGTCCACGACGAGCTATCTGAGTTTCGACGGTCTTGGTGGTGACGGTCACGGTCACCAGTCTGGTTCTGGTCTTGTGTCTGAGGAGGCTGAGATGGATCTGAACGGGAATGGTAATGGGGCGGTTCGTCAGCGGAATGTTGGTGGTGTGAATGGCCAAAGTAATGGCAATGGCAACGGTTCGGCTTGGGCAATGCCTTCCTCGATGAGCGGTGTCGGTGTCGGTGTCGGCCTGCAACAGCAGAGTCCTAATCAGTCAGTCAAAGATGTTAATATGATGTCTGATTGGCTTCGACAGAGTCCGTCACAGAACTTTCTCGTCAACGGGGATTCGGACTCGTCACGATGGCCTGCGTACAGATGGCCCTCGCGCAGTCCATCTGTGACCATGGGCGAGGCGACCTCCATCCCGCCGGAGTGGGACGATACGTTCCAATTTGGGATGATGGGGATGGGGAATGACATGAACTTTGACCTACTGGGCTCATTGGGTGTCCTACCACCTCGAACATCTATTGTCCCAAGTGCATCCCCAGCACGCCGTCCATCACTGGGCAGCAGACGAAATACCGAGCCACCGCCGCCCCTACCACCACCCCCATCGCAGCAGCAGCAGCACCAACAACAGGCAAACACCACAACGATAACTACGACCTCTCATCCAGACCAAACCTTTCGCGACTACATCCCCACACATATCCCATCCTCTCAACAAACCACCGCAATCCTCGTGAATTCACCCCCACAAATATCCACATCCCCAACAATAACCACGACAACAACATCATCATCATCTCCCAGCACATCATGCCCCTTCCACAAACTAACCTCCGACCTCGACACCATCGACATAATCTGCAGCTACCCACGGCTAATGCTCCGCCCGGGGATCTACCCACCCTTCGTCCACCACAAAATCTACCCCTGCGCCGAGGGCGAGATCCTCGAACCGCTGGCGAAAGCATTCTGCTGCGTAGGCGCGTTCTACGCCTCCGTGAAGACGAGCGAGGGGTTCGTTTATGGGCTTATGAATTCTGAAAGTAGGAGGCTTGTTAATGGCTTTGTATGCCTTCTTTTTCCCAAACCACTACCGTTATTTCTCAATGCATTTTCGATGCTAATTATGTGAGTAGCAACTCTGGTCCACATCAGACCACAGCATGCTCGCGGCCGTGCACGCAATGGCCATCTACCAGATCCTGGGCTTCTTCACGAGCACGAACCCGGAGCAGACGCGCCTCGCCGAACTGCAGCAGCTCTTCTTTCTCAAGATGGTCCGCAAACTAATCACCACACATCTCACTCGCCCATCTCCTCCCGTTTTGAATTCCACCACTTCGACTACAAGTAGTAGTAATATAACTACCACCACCAGCACTAGCACAAACGACGAAACCGAAAGCAACAACTGGCGCAAATGGATCGTAAACGAGACGATCCGGCGCACCGTCTTTCTCGCGAATACAATCAACACGCTCTCGTACCGCACCCAGAAGCAGAATCCGTATTACTACGAGGCCCTCGATGATGATGCAGTGCTGAATATGCCTCTCCCTGCGCCGATGAGTGTGTGGAAGGCCTCGTCCGAGGAGGAGTGGATTTCTGCTAGGGCGAGTTTGAGTGCGGAGGAGAGGGCGAGGGGGAGGATGACGGTGCAGATGGTGTTAGACCAGTTTACGGGGCAGGGGCAGGGACAGGGCGTTGTTGGGGGAACCCCTGCGAGGGGGGGTGGGAGGGGTGGGAGACGGGGGAGGGAAAGGGAAAGGGTGAACTTTGAGGAGTTGGATGAGTTTACGAGAATTGTGATTTCGACTGCCAAGGCGTATTGATCTTTTGCGTTGACAGACAATAGAGAGAAGTAGGATAATTCTGGCTCGAGACAACTCCATTCTCCCGTGCTGTGCTTAAATGCGATAAAAGACTGACTACTCTACTTGACACTGCTACATATTTTCTCTCCTCTCCTCTTGTCTCCTCGCAAATGTCAGAACGCAGACTGGCCATCCAGAATAACAAACCTCTCCGAGAACCCCTTCCCAGTCTTCGTAACGGACTCAATACTATCCTGGTCGCGGACGAGAATCACATTCTCGGGATACAACTTGCCCAGCAGAGCCAGCTTGATGATCGGATCCGCCACCGGGATGACATGGATGGCATTGCTCTGATCTCGTCTAGTGCGCGGAGAGATGACGAGTCCAGGCTGCGACAGGATGTCTGCGACTTTGTGGACGAGTGTCCGTGGCAGCTCCTTCACCTCGACGACTCCGTTCGTTTTCGCCGCTGTTCCATTCGGCTTGCTGCTGCTGCCTCCGTTGACTTGCAGCTCGTAGGCGTACCGCCGACCGCGCGTTATTTGCCCAAGGTCAACAGCGATGCAGATTCCCGACTCGAGGGTGAGCTGGAGGCGGACGATTCGGCGGCGCGAGTCGTTGTGTGTCGAGTCAATGGCGATGGACGAGGACTGCAGGGCGCAGGAATCGAAAGGAAGCAGGGAGGAAAGATTCCATTTTGTCACACTCTTGACATCATCCTCGTCGTCGTCGTCGCTGTTTTGAAGCACCGTGCGCGGCGCGTTGATGTACTCTTTGTGTTCGTAGTCGAGGAGCAGGTCAACGGTGCTGTCGTCCAGTCGAGCAGGGTGGTAGCGAAGCAGGTGAATCGAGCTTGACCCAGATAAGAACGCTGGAAGCACCAAGCCATGTGCGTATTGGAAGCCGTAGCCACCACGGGGTAGGCCCCGAGATGTAAAGACCTTTGCAAGGTCGACGATGGCTTGGTGTTGCACAGCACCCGTCATGCACTGCACGAGGAAGAGTTTTCGAGCATCCTCAAAATCGCGAATCCCCCTCGACGATGATTCAGGGATTACAAGCGGGACATCAGCGAAGTTCTCAAAAGGCAAGAGACTGTCGCGCAGAAGAATCATCCGGTGCAGCCACTCATTGTATAATTCCATCAACTGGGCGTTGCCTCGCGGACCAGTGAGCAGTGCTGCTACTGCTGGTGTCCACAAGTGGCCCTCACAAGGACTTCGAATCTGAAGCCGTGGATTGATGTCGCGTGAGGGCGCATCTCTCACGTAGCTGATGATGGCCTTGGCGATGCGGTGTGCCTGAATGATGATCTCCGTTCGGGTTCGATCCTGACTCGGCGTGAGAGGAAAGGTCGATTCACGGCCAGCGGTCGCAAGAGAAGCATGGAGGCCGTCGATCAGAACCTCTCTTGCTGGCGGCCCTCTGGCAGTATCCGGCCCTAGTCTGGCGACGATGGCATCGAGCAGGGGCGAGGTGCGCACAACCAGCTGGTGGATGTTGTACACCCCCGGCGGGGTAGTAGTTGCGGCAGACCAGATGTCATCCGGGGAGGCTACGCTCTCCATCGATCTGCTTATACCGAGAATGGAGGAAGAGACAGTGAGACTGTGGCCGAAGGGGAGGTTCCCGAGATTGGCGAGGCGATATGGAATGGAGGCAACAAGGGACATGATTCGCAAGGAGGGGGAGTGATGAAGGCTGGCGATGACGACTGAAGGGACGCCGATGATTAAACACGCTTGAAGAAGTACTCCAGCACCAGCTCCTCTTACGTTTGCCTGGCCGTCTGCGCCGCAAAGTCAAGTCCAGTCAAGTGACCAGGCACCGGCATCAAAGCAGGGAACTTCGAATCCGCAGCGTCGCAAGTGATTGCCTCTTCGTATTCCGGAGCGAACTCTGAGCGGCGCCTGAAATGTGGTGGTCGGTTGGGTTGAGTTCGGAGTTCGATGGCAGTGGTTATCAAAGTCCGACATCCCACACTGCTGCAAAGGTCGGATGCATCTCTACGCCTCCGGTTGTTAATCTTGGTAACGAATTAAGCCCCTCGCGTCTTCAGCGCAGGTAATGGTGCAAGGCGATGGCGAGTATAACAGACTGGGATTGAAAGTCAGGAAAAACACAACTAGATCGCTATCAGTAAGACACAATGGCAGCACTCGTAGAATCCGCGAAAAAGGTCGCCTCGTTCGTCGGAACAGAGGGCGAGTACATGCTCCCCCACCATGCGAAAGAAATCGAGAGATTGCGCAAGCAACATGTGTTCATGAACAGCACAACTGACGGACAACTGCTGGTCGTTCCCTCCGTTAACGAGGCTGGAAACCAGAAGTTGCGTGTGCTGGACTCGGGCGCAGCAGATGGTAAGCCACCGGCCCAGTGTCTTGAATATTCCTGATGTCGAGCAGGGACGTGGCTGCAGGATCTCCCTCGACAGCTGCCAAGCTTCGATCTGGAGCTCTTTGGAGTCGATATTGGGTCAGGTTTGTTCCCAGCATCCTCGAGTGCGGACCTCCGTGCTCACGATATCCGGACTCCATTCCCCAAATCATGGGCATGGGAGGGGAAGTTCGATATAATTCATCAACGTCTGCTCATCTGGGGCATCAAGTCCGCAGAATGGCCGACGGTAATCCACAATCTCAGTTCGGCCATCCGCTCAGGAGGGTACATCCAGCTGGTTGAAGCCGAGTGGATTGACCCCAAGAACCCAGCTTCACCAGTGTCCCGGCCAAACCTCAGTAAGCAAGCTGCATTGCAAGTGTGGTCTACTGAGAGTTTCGGCATGGACATTCATATCGCCTACAAACTCGAGGATCTGTTGAAGGGCGCTGGATTCAAGGACGTCACGAAGGTCCAGTTCAATCATGGATATGGGGCGCTGGCAAGAGACCCAGGGCAGGGCAACGTGTCTGCGGAGCTCTGGGTTGATTGCTTTCGGCCGTTGGGCGAGAAGATACCAGGTAGGGTCCCATATTAGTGGTGAGTCGGGATATTCTAACAGTGGTAGATGGCGGCATACCTGGCGTTGCGGCGAACGCTGAAGAGTTTGTAGGGTTTATGGATGCGCTCGAGTTGGAGATCAAGACGTTTGGGTACCAGCCAAAGCTGAACTTCGTGTACGGGAGGAAGCCTTAGAGACCAGATATCCGTTAGCAAAGAGCAATGCATGACTGTACCGTGCAGTTGCCTTCCTGGTGCGAGAGGGCGTAGCCCTGTATTGATGCGGAAGGAGCGATAGACCGCCGTTCCGTTTGACATTCTACTGCTGCGTATCTTCATCCCCTGCGTCTACTATCGTTTATTCATCAATATCATGTTCTATTCTGTTGTGTATTTTTGAAAACTAGCTCTTGGAATGCGGACACCACATGAAGAAAATAAGCGTCACTGAATTAAGAATCTCACTTGCACTGCTTAACAAAACTCGCAAACTCCACCACAACATCCAGCGCCTGATCGACGGACAGCCGCGGGTCACAGAGAGAGGTGTACCCATCGGCCAAGCCCCCAGCATCCGTAACATGGACCTCATCCAAGCATTCCGTGACCGCGTCTCCGGTCTGCTCCAGATGTATGCCACCAAGATGACTTCCCAACTCGCGGTGAACCGCGTACGTCTCCTTTAATTCGTCCAGCATGTGACTGACCCGACGAGTTTTATGTCCATCGGCTGTCGTCCAGGTGTTTCCGTGACACGGGTCGCTCATCCAGACCGGGACATGACCGCTCAGCTGGACCGCTCGGATGAGCGTAGGTAGAACAGTGCGGACACGCTTGTGGCCGAGCCGAGTGATCAAGGTGACCTTCCCTGCAGGAACTCGCTTGGGGGAGAGCACATCTAGAATAGCGACAATTTCCTCTGCTGTTGCGGTCGGTCCAACCTTCACCCCGATCGGATTTCGAAGTCCACGCGCGTACTCGACGTGTGCACCATCAAGCTGGCGAGTCCGCTCGCCGAGCCATATCGTCGTTGCGGACAGGTTGTAATCTTCCCGCGAGAGCGAGGCTTCGTAAGGCAAGTGGAGCGCCTCGTGTGACGTATAGATTGTTGGGTTGGGGAGATGCCGGATGGTATTATGCGAGACCGCAGCGTGGAAGTACCCAGATAACAACCTCGTCGCATCTGGTGCTCGGTCATTCTCGTTCTCTGAGTTGATGATGTGGCCGCGAAAGGCGTGGACAACCTCCCCAGATGGCAATGTCTCCAGGGGATTGGATCTCGGTTTAGCGTACTGGCCGGCTATGCGCCCGACTCTGATAACGGGCTTGTTCAATGCAGCCTCCAGTATCCTGCCCTGCTCGTCCAGCAGCTCGACCTTGCGGCGGATAATATCGTACCGGACATCGAGGAAGCTCTCTGCACAGTCTCCTGCCTGGACGATGAAGGCTTTCCCGACGGCGACATCGTAGAATTTGTGTCTAGCTGTCTCGATTTCTTCCGCACTAACAAGTGGCGGCAGATGTCTCAATGTGTCACAGACCTGCTGAACCAAGTCTGGGTCTTCATACTCCACGGCCTGTGCGGCGGGCTTATCTTGCCACGAGTCAAGGCTCCAGGGTGCCGGCGAGTCAGGACGCACTTCAATTACATTGACGTCCCAGCTGGCTCCTTTGTCCCACGATAACAGGAGGTCTTCTGCCTATTCCTTATTAGCCTATGCGGCCGGATGATGATTCCTCTCGTTGACCTACCTGGGCGAAAGTAGCGGTTGGAGTCATCTTCGCACGCTTTGCCTTGTATGTTGAATTGCGTTCCTTGAAGATTGAATTTGTGTGTCGAATATACTATTGCGTTTACATTTCTAGCTAATTGCAACAGGCTTATGTACATACAGTCCTTCCTCCCAGTCGCGTCGTCGGTTACCCCCATCCACCATGTTCGCACAACGTTGCAGCTGAGCGGCTCGCCCCTGCGTGATCGACATCTCTGCAGACTCATCGTCAGAATATCTTCACCCAAATTACGTCCATCGAAAACGGGATGCCGATGGTGAGCTCTGCAGGATCACTTGTGCATATGTGGTTGCGCTGCTCCGAAACTCCGAACGGAGTCGGACAACCACATCCAGACCTCGGAAGGCAGATATCGGATCTTTATAACCGCATGAACACCTGTCGGACTACCATGAGCCAGGTTCTAGACTGAATGGATCCGCGACGTAGGCGGCTCCCGGTAGAAGGATCCAGCCACGCCTGGGCCAGATTAGCCTTGGTGGACATACTAGCTACCCATTAGCTACCTACGGATCTAGATTCTGGCCAGTGATGCGAATGAACAATAAACTGGTATTCATAACATTATCAACAATAAACCCGAAAACAAAACTATACTGCATGGCGTTATTTTCTCTAAAGCTGCTAAGCTGCGAGGGCCACCTGCTCCGCGACCCCCTCCAACACCTTCCCGTTGCCTTCCCTCTGCATATCATCCCTCCACGCATCTGTATTCTTCCCTCGCTTATGCAAATACGCCAAGCGCTCAACAACATGCTGCCCTGCATAGACCGGTCCGTACTTCTTCGGGTTCTCCGCCGTGCAGCACGCCTCCAGCGGCTCAACCAGGGCATCCCGGTTGGGATGTCCAAACCACGCAATGGCATACCGTGCAGGCACGACTTCTGGAATAGTCCCGTCCGCGTCGGGCTTAGGCTCGGGCTCGACGACGCGGTGCTCGGTGGAGCGGAGGCGGTCGTTGAACCAACGCGCGAGAAGGTCCCCGACTACACACACTCAGTAAACCCGGAACATAGAATAAAATGGGTAGTATAGAAGAGCATACCATTGATAATAGCACACCCCTCAATGGGCGGCGCCTCAATATACTCCCCACCGGCAGTTCTCACCTGCAAACCGCCAGACTGATCATTAAACAGCAAGGTAAGCGTCCCATAATCCGTATGCGCACCAGCGCGCTGGCGATCGCGAAACGAACGCCTCGTCGTCTCAGGATAATAAATTACCCGGAAGAAATGATCCTTCTTCTCCACAAACGGCTCGAAGAACCCCTCCTCCTCAACACCCATAACCTGCGCCGCAAGCGCGCGCAGCAGAACAAGGTGCACCTGGTGACACTTCTCAAAGAAGAAATTCATATCAGACCGGAACTCAGGCCACCCCTCAGGCCACTGATTTGGTCTCGTCGGGTCATTATCATCCCCGACGTCAAACGCTTCCTTTTGATCGCTGTGCGTGGTATCCCCGCTCGTTCGCGAGGGCGAGAACCATCCATGGAATGCTTTCGCTTCGCCGGTTTCGAGCTTCGCCTTCTCGGCGACGGGGAGCGCGAAGAAGCGTTTCGCATGCGCGAAGAGGTTGCGGCGTGCGAAGTCCGGGATGGAGTGGTTGGAGAGGTAGACGAAGCCGACGTCGACGAAGGCTTGGAATAGGCGTGCCTTCTCCGCTTCGCTTTCGGCCAGCACGCTGGGCGAGCGGCTTATCTGGGGCCCGATGATTTTCGAGAAGTCGATTATCGGGAGGGAGGCTTTTTCAGTCGCCATTTTGGTAAGAGAGAGGCTTTATTGTTGGAGTTCGAGTAGACGAGAACCCAGTATGGCAGAGGAGGGTATTGCAAAGTTATGCTAGGCTAATATGTAGTATGTAGTCCGCAGTGCCAGAGTCCGTTTGTTCGGGTTGAGCTCTGTGCATGATTTATGCCAATTGTCCTTCCACACCATGCATGTATGGCGCAGCACGACCACGGCCATCGAGTGGCCCCTCAGCCCCATAAGGCACATAACCGAGTGAACCGCGAGTACCTCCGCCAAGGCACCAGCACAGCAGCAGGTGAAGAAGCCATCGACTCATGTCTCGGAGATAGTGAGACCGATGCCCATCGTAATCCGATCCCTGCAGAATCCAATCTCCCTCTCTGCACGGACGCGGCTGGGTGGCGTGGGGCAGGTACCGTTCGTGCGTCGGAGGAGACCTCGGATTCTGCAGGATGTCGCAATTTGGGGCGTGCCGATTCATTGCACTTGCAGGGCCGATATGGCGCGATTGTTGGAGTAGGTATGTATGAGACTCGCGAAGGGGAGGGATACGAGGAATGGCGACAGAATCAACAGCGATGGGGAAGATAGAGGATGCCGCTCCCTTGGGGCCTTAGAGCAATGGGATAAATTGGGGAATGTAGAATAGGAGATTGAGACAACTCCTACAGACAAGAATAAGCGACAGTAAAACAATCTCTTGTAAACATTCGCAACGATGGTCTTCACCTCACACCTCGCCACAATCTCCCCTCCCTCAACCGACGTCTTCAACTTCATCTTCAATACGGGTCGTGATGAATACCCGCGCGACCGCGTACTGTACCGCGTCCACGAGACCGGCGAGACACTCACCCTCGACGAACTCGAGGACCGCAGTCGGCGTTTCGCACAGGTCCTCGTGACCAAGTATGGCATTAAGCCTGATGATGTCGTCGCGTTCCTCGCGAACAATTCTATCCAGTACCCGATTGCCTTCTTTGGTGTCCTTGCTGCGGGCGCGACAATCTCGCCTATCCCTGTGCAGACGGGTCTGGATGTCCCTGCCGTCGTGCCCCGTCTCGAGCAAGCGGACGCGAAGCTCATCATTACCGATAGCACACTCGGATCCCTGGCAAAGGGCGCCGCAGAGGCATACAACAATATCCCGTTGATCTCTCTTGACGCTCTGGAGAACGAACCCTCAATCGCACCCATCACCTCGCTTCTCGAGGCAGAACAAACCCCCTACACAGGCTTCACCCTCTCAACCCAAGAAGAAACCGAAACTCACAACGCCTTCATCTACCGCACCTCCGGCTCCTCGGGGACCATAAAATCCGTCCTGACAACGCACGCCCACTGGGCCGCGAACCTGCTCGCAACCAAACTCACCATCCCGGAAAACACAGACCCCGCTAACGACGTCTGGATCTCCTCGCTTCCGTTCGCATACGGTATAAACGCGAAGCTCAATCTCGGTCTGAACGTCCTACTCGGTATCCCCGTAGTAATAGTCTTGAAACCCTTCGACAAGGACTCGCTCCCGCTCCTCGATACATACGGCATAACATTCCTCTTCGTAACCCCGCCTCTCGCAGCGCAGATCGCCAAAGCCGAGAAGACAACCGAAACGACATTCAAGAGCATCAAGTGGCTCCTCTCCGCCGGCGCCCCGCTGCACGAGAAGATCCGCGACGCCGTGCAGGACAAATTCAACGGCGTCAGATTGACCCTTGAATGGGGCACGACGGAAACCCTCCTCATCGCGCTGCAGATTGATGAGCTATCGACGGTCCCCGGGTCAAGCGGGACGCTCGTTCACGGTCTCGAAGCCCGCGTCATCGACCTCGACTCCGGTACCGATCTCGGCGTCGGCCAAAAGGGCGAGATCCTCGTCCGAAATAGTCTCGCGCGCTTTGCGGGGTACAAGGATAACGCCGAGGCGAATAAAGACTTTGATTCCGAGGGCTGGTTCCACTCCGGGGACGTCGGGTATCTCGATGAAAACGCGAATGTGTTCATTGTCGATCGACTGAAGGAGCTACTCCGCGTGGGTGATGGATATGGGACACACGTCTCTGTCGGTGAATTCGAGGCTGTCCTCTTCGACCACCCGGCTGTTGCGACAGCCATTGTTGTCGGTATCCGGGATGTAGAGACGCAGCAGGAGCATCCAACTTCGTTCGTGATATTGCAGCCTGGGTATGATAAGGAAGGGCAGGATCTGGCGAAATTGGCGGTGCAGATTGAGGGGTTTGTTGAGGAGAGGCTTGGGTCGTTTAAGAAGTTGAGTGGAGGGGTCTGGTTTGTCGAACGGTATCCAACTGTCGGTTATAAGATCAATCGCCAGCGCTTGAAGACGCTGGTGAACGTTGGGGAGGGCGATCGGTCGGTGAGGTGGGTGGAGGTCGGGGCTTGAGGACCGACTCCATGACTGGTCGATGGATTTTATATCTAGATTCGAGAATATATTGCGAGGTAGTATGTTCCATTTCAGTATCAAAAGACACTGCCAGTGGATTTTACACTATACTAGTCCCAGTAGCCCGGTCGACAGAATATGGGAATGGTGTCGTAGCTCGTTATATATATGCCGCGATGTCAAATAAGAGCCCATTGGCAATTTACTCGAGATGTTATACGAAGAATTTGCCAAAGTGTATGCGAATATATAGCATCAGCGCGGTCCTGATGTCTTTGATTTAGTTCCCTACCTCTTTACTATGGTTCTATGGCCAAGATAAAGATAGAACCTACGGCCTATAATGGGTCTAAGACACTTCTCTGCACCCGTTCACCATTTTTTGCACGAATGTTCAGTGGGAAGTTCAACGAAGGGCAAGAACAGTCAGCAGTACTGGAAGAGATTGAGGGAGATGTATCAAATCGAAGTTTTGTATTATTTCTCCAGTGCCTGTACCTCGGTCGTGTTACTCTTGGCAAGGAATCGCCAACAGACTGGATATCTGCTATGGTCGAATTTGCTAGGCTCGCAGACATGCTAGGTCTCAACAATATGGAATCAAAGATTGTTGAATCCGGGCGATTATTTTGGACAATGCTCCTGTCGTTCTTTCAAGGGACAGACTTGTTCGTTACATGACGCCTGAACATGTCTATACGGTTATTTGCTTACACTTGAGAGAGCAAGCGGAACTTATAATGTGCGGGTAAGAAGGCCCAAGTAAGGTATTTTGCCACGAAGCTTGACACAATCTTCCATCAACATCTGGCCCTAGAACCAGATCATAGACGTCCGTGACCTGTACACAGCTCTTCTGCCTCCTTCCATCTCCCACATGGCCTACATAAGCCCAAAAAAGCCTAGCAATTCTACTATGTTCAAGTAACAGGCAGCGAAGCAGAGAACCCAACAGCAGGCCGACATGTCTTCTGGGTGTAAAGAAGAAATTATTAGGGAGTGTTCTCTGCGCCTTGCTTGGGAGAGTATTTCATGAGCCCTCGAAGAATTAAAGGCGTACATCCAAAGGACTAATAGCACAGTTGTGACAAAGTAAAGCCTCATGTTAGAAGCAATCGCCAATTCTTCTGCAGCGTGTGTGATAGCCAGAAGGAGGGGTTACCACTGTCTCGTGCATCCCAGAGTTCTTCAACTAGCTGAAGAGCCATTAAATTTGTGGGAAGGCGATTCAAAGAATAGATGGCTCGCAGTCTCCCGCGCACTTCATCGCGCAGGAAGTGATTCGACTCGGTCAACTCGGATCCGGCTGCGAGAAGAGGGAGGGATTGAAAATTAAGAGAGTACGAGGATGCAGGAATTAGTAGCAGATGGCGGACTGTCTCTTTGGCGTAATGTATGATTAAAGACTCTTGTGCTTCAGTCACAGCCAGATCCGTAGGACAACCTCTCTGTGCATGTGCACGAGATCGACAAAGGAAAACAAGCCCGTGGTTGCGGAATGCTTCATATAAGTGGCCCAGGTCGGGATTTTGGGGACTTGTCGCCCAGGTACTAAGCTCAGCCTCCAACATGGCTTCTTGCGTCGGGTTGCGGTTCTGTGGCATATCATGTACCTCTCGGCAATATCGTCCGACATTTGCTATGATAAGGAGTAGTCGTCGACATAGATATGTCTTGGAGCATCCTGTTGATCAAGGCGCGGGCACCAAATAAATGCTCTTTTCCATAATCCTCCGGGTTGGAATCAGTAACTTGTGTCAGAGCCAGTAGCATAACGGTCAGAAACTGTGTGTAAGGAGCGCGCTGGATTCGAATCATCTCTCTTCGAAGGCAATCTATGGCTTTGCCACGTTCCTCAAGAGCCAGAACGGTAGTCTTGGCCGGGAAGTACTGCTCATGGCTGGCACTGACTGACTGGATAGCATGGAGAAGTGCGGGCGATTGGGCAACATGTTCCAAGATAGGGAAAGAGAACGGATTATTTTCAGGATTTACAACGGACGCTTGACTGACTTTCTCTAGCCAATACTGTAATAGTCTTGGATTGACATGCGTTTTAGGCTGCAGTGCAAGCCATGGGGTCTCGACTTGCCACTGTGTAAGCCGCGGGGCTGACGAACAGACAATACCTTGACGTTGACACCGCTTGCACGTCGGATAGCCCTCGTCGCATTTGACCCGTTTTGCCTTGCATTCTCGGCAGCCCAATTTGCTTTTGTTTCGCGGTCGACCTGGTAGAGACTTGTGCTCTTGCTGCGTGCTCGGATTTGAAGAAGAGCTGACTATCACTTGCTTAAAGAGTAAGCGGGGGAAGTACATGTCTGATCAGAAAAACTGTTGACTTTGCGTGTTGTTCTTTGCCTTCAATAGTGACATTGGAGGTGAGGAATCTGGTAAAATCTGCCGGATCACCAGGGATTGCCGCATCGCAAGTGGATTACTAAGATCAGTGATCACCTGAACCCTCTCCCCTGTACGGACGACGTCCCCTTCCGGTGGTTGCAGGTGACCAGGCCT
>JOMC01000249.1:0-15446 GCA_000812125.1 Aspergillus ustus
GGTCGGGTCTAACAAGTCTAGTTTGTATGGTGTTCTAGGTGGCCGGATCGACTGGGGGGGCCGCAACGACAGGGAATTACGTTATTAGAGGAGATAGGTATTATAGAGTTAGTTAATTCAGCATTATTATCAGGCTAATGGTACAGAATATTAAGGTATAACCAGCTCAGTGCGCACATGACTAATAACTAATCCCGCCCTGAGTAGGACCTGAGCGCTCACTAAGTCTTGACCAGTGATAAGAAATACTCAGTGAGCAACCCCTGAGCGCCCTCATTAAAGCGGCCTCATCCAAATAGGGAAAGTCTCATTGATTCTAGAAAATCAAGTCTGTACAACAACATACAGAACCTCTACTATACACATTCCTGCTTTTATACTAGGCGGAATAAGCGCGCAATTTGGAGATGCAATGTCAACATCCCGGTGTGAGAGCATCCTACATAAACGATATGTAGCTCCTTGCCGTCTCTCCTATTAAGTCAAGATAATCGGACAAGACCACCAACAACAACTTAGAGTCAGGCCCGTCTACTCCGCATATAGATTTGGCTGCTCAATCATCCTTGTCCGACTATATGCACCGCGAGTCAGTCATGGTGTCAGGATGCAAATTAAGCTCACCATTCAAGCTAAAAATACGTGACACATCTAATCAGGAGTTGATATGGGTAGCTAAGGTCTGCCATTCATTACTCCATGCAGCATGTCTTCAAGGTGCTCGGATTGCGTATAACACTACCCCAATTACGCATCCACGCATATCTACCCGCGCTGATACTGGGGTCTCGATGACATCCAGAAAGGGGGCGCTAGCGAGGGGATTGGTCTTGTTGCTGGGTGCTTTCCAGTAACGCAATTCTCCACCTAGGTTCCCGAGATGCCTTCCTGGTTATGCGCGCCAGGCCGTGTACCTGCTTGTTGATGGTTACCTACAGGAACTTTTTGCAGCCTCTTCCATTACGGCCGCGAAAATGCCGAGCAAATATTGACTTGACCATGTGCTCGTACGTTGATTCGTCTATACATTTCCTCTATACCTATGGCTTCCACGCTGGTCCAGCACATACAATTTTCCGCTTCGCATTATAAATGCCACTGACGTATATCAAACCTTTGGAGTCACACCGACCTCCTCCATCGAGGACCCCGACACTTGAGGCTCGTCCTTCCGCCTGGCGACACGACCACCCCCTTTCCTCTTCAGAACAGCCCACATCTGCTGCAATCCACCATCAACAAGGGGGTAGAAGATCGCCACGACCAGCGTAAACCACAGCCATATAAGGGAGATAACGACCCAAGCAATAAAGAACTACACATACAAAAACCGTTAGCCTAGGCTAGAAGTGGGGAAATCAGACTATCAAACTTACGATCTTCGAAAAGCTCATCCTCGCCCCAAACATCGGCACGGGCCATAGCAGGACGTGTCCGATGATGGTAAACACCGCCCAGAACGCTGCCCAGCGACTCATGCGCGTGAGGTACTTTGTTCGCTCCGCCGTGAAGAAACTCGGGTTGGTCTCTTCCCGCTCTGCACGACCAGGAAGACTTGACTTCCCCTCGTCAGGACGAACCTGTTCGATCTCGCCGAGGACCGACCAGTCGAACTTTTCATTCTGGATTAGGGATATGATGACGGTCACCGGGAGCGGGATGACAAATGCAGTGATCGTCGCAAAAAGGCAGGGCATCGTTCCGCCCGTTGAAGTAATCGTGATCTCGCCGTAGTACGCATACGCTGTTCCGAACCAGACGGCGAGTCCCGAAGCCATGCCTACTATCGGAGCGGCGATGGCCGCTGCCTTCGTCTGGCCTCTCCAGAGGAGTGCGAGACATGTCGGGAAGACGCCCGGGCAGGTGAGCAGGCCGATCATGTACAGGAGCCAGGTCATGTCGACGCCGCCCTTGTGGAAGGCTGTGGCGAGGGTTGAGATGAACAGCGAGGAGAAGACGACGCCGATATGTGACCATCGCAGTAGCTCGGCATTTGTTGGCGTTTTTTTCACATATGTTCCGTAGATATCGAAGGAGATAATGGAACTGGTGGCGATCATCTGTGCAGAAGCAATCGAGGTCGTCGACATGAAGATCGTCACCAGGATTGCACCGGCGCCCGCTTTGCCTGCGACCGTTTGAGCAACGTACGGGAGGACCAGGCCCGCGTTGACTTCGCTGGGCGTCATCGGGTTTGGGAAGGTAGGCCATCCAGAAGTTTTCTCCAAGGCCAGGGCCGCAAGACCGACGATCGTCCCAAAGGCCCAGGGGACAGAGAAAGATGCGACGCCACCAAGTATGTAGCCCGGGACTGTAGCCGCGAAATCAGCGGAGAATCCCTTTTGCCAGAAGCCCGTGTCCATGATGACCGCGCCGACGTTGCCGGTGACGTGGAGAATGCCGAAGTATAGGCACTGCTCGCTGCGCATTGTAAGGTAGGACCCCTGGTAGTTTCCGGAGACGGGCTTCTCCTTTCCGGCCAGGACCACTGCATCGTATAGCGCACCGATTGAGCCGATCTCATTGACGGTGATCACCTTGATTGTGAACCAGCAGATAATGATCATTATGATAAACGTATGAACATAATCGGTCAGGAAAGTCGCCTTTAGTCCGCCGAAGTAGGTGTAAACCGCCACTCCAAGCGGAAGCAAATACGACGACGCGATGACATTCATTCCAGTCAGTGCGCTCACACTAGTGCTAGATCCGACAATCATGCTCGTAAACACAAACGTGTTGTTCAGCAAGCAGAGAAAGATCCAAAGCTGGTGCGCGCGCTTTCCATATCGAACTTTGATAATTTCTAAGAGTGTATGTGCATTCGGTGCCCGGCGTTTCGCTTGAATTGCGAGGTAGGCCATCAGTGTGATCATTGTGCTGGCTGAAGCTCCCCACCAGACCCCCAAGGCGAGGCCATAGCTGTATGTCAACAGTGTGGCTCCCAGTAGGGCTGAACTGTAAAGCCAGGACGATATAACAGCGCAAGACGTCAGGCCAGTGCCGATTGTGCGGTTGGCGACCATGAATGTCTCGGTGCTGTTGGCATCCTCGTTGAATGTTTTCTTCAGCATTTTGGTCACCCATACCATGCCTACGCGAGGTTAGTCAAATTCTTCTTCTTTCGCTAGTGTCAAGCATACCGATCGCAAAAGCAACACCGAGCCCGACAACAACGCCATATCCTGCACCCTGAGGCAGAGGAGGTGGTACTTGACTGGACATGATGCACGACACAGGCAAGTTCCTTCTTTTACTAAAAACATTAAAATGCCACGATCCGCGACAAAGTTGCAGCAGGCACCTTTATCCCCCAAGGTCCCATGGTTTCGCCTCGGTCGAAACGATAAACGAATTATGCCTTTGCGTCGGCAAATGATGTGCTCGAAAGGAAGAGTACTCCAATACGGTTGGTAAACGACTAATCGAAATCCTTCCCTCACGACCTTCCATGACAGGTGTATCTTCCAGGCAGATCTCTTACTGTGGAGATTGAAGTTGGAGTAAACAAATCCACGCGAGTCGGTTGTGGCGCTTTAATGGCGCAAGCACGAATCATGATGTCCTGAAGGGGTGATTGCGATATGGTTAGTATATGATGTGATTTGGGGTAGCTTTGAGGTGCTTGAAAACACCTATCGGGGGGATTAGATTTACCACTGAGAACTATCCGAGGATGATTGCGAATTGTGCTGATAATGTTGGAGACCGCAGGTGATTTTCCACGAATTGATTCTTCATCATTCATCTGGGACTGGTTCTGAGACAAGATAAAACTACCTTTTCAATTTGCACCCGAGCAGCACATAGCAACCCGATTCCTAACCCTAACACGCAGACCCTCGTAAAATGGCCGAACAGCCCCCCAAGAAGAAACAATGGATCCTAAACGGCTTCACTATGAGTACACCAGGCCATCTGGCGCCAGGTATGTCAATCTCACTATTTCAAGCAGACCCTCATGCTAATCTGACCAGGCCTCTGGAGGCATCCGCGCAACCGCACAGCCCAGTACACGGACCTTGAATACTGGACCGACATGGCCAAGGTTCTCGAATCTGGCAAGATCCATTCAATATTCATCGCCGACGTGCTAGGCCCATACGATGTATACAAGGGTCCGGACAACATCGACCCCGGTCTCGCTGGCGTGGCGCAACTCCCCATGGCGGATCCTTTGTAAGCCCCTTCGACGTCCTCTACCCACATTTATGTTCGCCGAGTTAATGATATATGGTAGTCTTCCAATTGCCGCAATGGCTGCTGTCACCAAACACCTCTCTTTTGGGATTACGGCCTCAACAACCTACGAGAACCCGTTTCTTCTCGCGAGGAGGTTCGCGACGCTCGACCACTTGACGAAGGGCCGCGTTGCGTGGAATGCAGTAACTAGCCATTTAGAGTCTGCTGCGAGGAATGTCGGCCTTGAGACTCAGATAGCGCATGATGAGCGGTACAAGATCGCTGATGAGTATTTGAACCTGACCTACAAGTTGTGGGAGAGTTCGTGGAGGGATGATGCCGTTGTTAAAGATGAGTCGCAGTATACGGTTCCTGGACGGGTGAGGCGGATTAATCACAGGGGGTAAGTGTCTTTATATCTCCGGGGACTCCTGATGCCATTGTTCCACTACTAAAACCCATCGTTTAGGCAATACTTCAAATCGGCCGGCCCCTTAACAACCGAACCATCGATCCAGCGCACCCCCTTCATCTTCCAAGCAGGCAGCAGCACTGCAGGCAAGGCCTTCGCAACCAAGCACGCAGAGTGCATGTTCCTCGCCGGGCTAGAACCCACAGCGGTTCGCAAATCCGTCGAGGACATCCGCGCCCGGGCAATCGAGCACGGCCGAGACCCCAACAGTATCAAAACGATCACCGGAATCCTGGTTATCGTGGACGAGACAGATGAAAAGGCGCAGGCCAAGTGGGAGGACTACCTCAAGTATGTTGACCTCGAGGGCGCGGCGACACTCTTCGGCGGCTGGACGGGAACCGATCTGTCGAAGTTCGACGACGACGAGGATTTCCGTTTCACCGGGCCCGGCGCGATCCAATCTCTGGTAAACGCATGGACGGCAACTGTCCCCGGAACGGACGGGCTAAAGTGGACGAAGAAGCGCGTCGCGCAGGAGATTGCCATCGGCGGTCCGCATGCGCGCGCAATCGGGTCGCCGAAGACGGTGGCAGATATCCTGGAGCGCTGGATTGAAGAGAGCGGGATCGACGGGTTTAATCTGTCGTACGCGATTGCGCCGGCGGACTTTGAGGATATTGTGAAATACCTGCTACCGGAGCTGCGCCGGAGGGGGGTCTTCTGGGACGACTATGCGGCTGCCACGACGCGCGAGAATTTCTTCCAGGATGGCCTGGGGCCCAGGTTGAGGGATGACCATCCAGGGTCTAAGTATAAGTGGGTTGCGGAGTGAGCGTTTTCGGTTGCTAATGTAGTGTCTTTTGCTCTATCTAGACTGTGAATACATCTTGCACAGTAGGATATTTAGCAGCTATATAAGAGCCGATTGTCGTAATCGTATTTCCTACCGCAAGGTTGCAAGGAGGATACATATTGCTCCGTGTCGGATTGGGAAAAGCATTCGGACCTCGGGAGGGGCACCCTGTGAAGCAAACATCTTCCAATATCCGTACTAAATTTTCTTTTTTCTTTCTTTTGCGGTGTCAAAGAGATCAAGGTAGATTTTCGATCGTTACTGTACAGACACAATGGCCCTCACCTTTGGGAAAATAGTTCTCTTCGGAGACTCCATCACACAGGGTGCCTACGAGCCAGAATGCGGCTTCGCGTTCGGAACAGCAATACAGCATGGTATGTGAATGCACAGCAGCAGATCGAGATCTACAAGTTTCTTTGCCCTATGTCCGACGACTTGGCTAAGTTTGGTATAGCATACGCGCGCAAAATGGACGTCGTCCAGCGCGGGTTCGGCGGGTACAACTCGGACCACGCCGCTGCCATCATACCGTACCTGCTCAAGCAGGAGTCGAATATAAAGCTTATGGTGAGCTACTACAAGCCCGCGTAGAACATTTCATGTTACTAATAGATTAGGTCATCTTCTTCGGGACAAACAACTCCATAGTCCCTGAATCAAAAAACCACGTCCCGATCCCGCGATTCAAAGACAATATACGGAAAATCGTTCTCTCCGCGCAGGGTGCAGGTGCAAAGGTCCTACTTATTGGGCCCGGTCCATTTGACCACCACGGGTTCATTGCGGTTATAGAAGGGTGGGTATGTGACCAGACAACGCTCCGCGCGCGGATGTACTGCGATGCCGCGGTTAAGCTGGGATCTGAACTTGGGGTTCCAGTGGTACCGCTCTGGGATCTCATTATGGCGGATCTAGGGTGGAAAGATGGAGATAATGTCTATGGTTTGGCGGAGGTGCCGGATGAGGGGAGTTTTGATGGGTATTTTTACGATGGTAGGTCAGACACGGATCCTGAGAGTGCAAGGTATATGTTAATTTCTCCGGCTAACAGCTTATAGGACTGCATTTCTTGGGCAAGGCGTATCAGATCATGTTCGACAATGTCATAAAGTCGATCAAGGAGTCCTATCCCGAGCTTCAACCAGATTCCATTAAAGAAAAACTGCCCGCTTGTGATGACCAAATGACCTTGGATTCGCTCAAAGAGGCTTTGGCGGAGGAATAGGAAGGAACCCGTCTATGCAATAGATATAAAGATTTCGCATATTCTTTGAATTGCAGATACAATATCAACCTTAAGTATAGAGGATGAGTTGGGTTATTTGTCCAGGCTCTTCTTTGACGAGCCAAAGTTTGTCTTAACTTGAAAGATTGCTATCATGTATTTAAGTGCGGACACCACTTGTCAAAGCGTTCAATAATAGATATAAAACAGCGCAAACAACCAGCATAAAGACATTTACCAATACCAATATACAGAGCCATACTTGAAAAATTGCTATGGCACTCATAACTACCATAAGGGCAAGAATATAAATAGCCACAAAAGATTCTTTAATGTAATCTTATTATATCTCTTGCCTTCGCTACTTGACCATTACAGTATCCTCGGAAGTCTAAACCTGATATAAATAATTAAACCAGCTTTCACAAGATTCTGAGAATAGATACTGCCCAAATGGCTTACAGCAAAGTGTACAAGATCTATTTCGCCACCACCCCGAAACTCAGCATAACGCCAACCGGCTGCGAGCACCCTGTCTGGGTTATCCTCCTCGAGCACTCGGACGGCGAAATGGTGTATTAGTACTACACCAACGGCGGCCCATATATAATAGTCCCCTACTAGCACAGGTTCATGCGCGACCCGCAGACGCTCCCTAACCACTAGATATTGAAGAAGGATCTCGGCAAGGTCCCCGAAGAGGAGCTTACGCCGTTCAACTGCGCCTTCTATCAGACTATACCAGGCCAGAACCAGTACTTTGCTATTCGGTTTATGTACAAGCTGGCGAATCTCGGGTTTGTGTCTCTGTTAGATGTGAACAGGGTGAGGAATATGGCGACCTACGGGCGTATCAAGGCGGAATACTTCCTTGACTATATCTCGGACTTGGATCATTAATTCCTTAATATTGTTAGTGAAAGCCCCGTCCATAATGATTTTGGTGAGCATCTTATTCCCTGCCGGGGTTGAAGGTTAGTTTTGGAGATCTCCTTTGCTAGTGTGAATATATATAGGCAAATTAATTTACGTTTTCTGGGTTCAAGTCATGTAGCAAGCTGGCAGCAGGTGTCAGAGTAAGTTTAAGGATTTAACAACGGAGTATGAAAAAGACGATGCGTGCCTGGCTCTCTCGTTCGCAGCCCAAGGTAGACGACATAGTTCAGCCCGAAATCAAATCATCAATTTACGTTGAATATGACCGTTGAATTCTCCCCAGGCTGGCAATTAGTGAGGTCAAACTCGAGCTCCAGCTCCGCGCAGCTGAAGTGGGTCAGTTCAGTTGTCGCCGATTGAATTAATTGTTTCCTGTTCAGTTGTATTATCATACATCCTGTTCCATACAATATAGTCTCCCAAGATGGCGATAGACTTGACAAGCAGTATGTGTCGAACAAGACAACACATATCTGCCAATGATTTTCATGTTTGAGCTAGTATGCATGGTAATAATATGCCCAAAGTCTGCGTTCGAGATAGCCAAAGCAATTATACTGCGATCTACCCAAGTGAGTTCCACCACTCTTGGTTATACCCAAAACTCTAGAAATGCTTTCGCACACGAAGCCGCAAAGGCCGCTGCGTAGTTCTGCCACTTCTTGTTCTTATAGACGTCAGCATAATCCGCCACCCCCTTAATAACAAGACAAGGAAAGGTATCCCAGACGCCTGCACTCTCCATCTTAAACGCAATGACCCCTTCCTCCCTTACTAACCTGTCCCGGGCATGTTTAGATCGCATCACCTGGTCTCCAGAGGCCACCAGTCCAATATAGATATCGGGATCATGCGCTTCCTCTATAGGCCAACCAGCCATGCTCTCCATAGGATACCCAGACTCAGGCCCCAACTTGCTCTCCACAACCTTAAGATGCTCCCGCAATCAATTGCAAATATACTTCCTGCCCTATCTCCCAACCAGCTGCGCCAGCAGCGCGCGGATCTCTAAACTAGGTCGCCCTAGATTATCTAATAGCGTGTTCTTGCGTATAATCATACCTTCCCTGTACTATTACGCGAAGTTATGCTGCAAGACTCCACTGCTAATTACCACATCGCCCAGGTAGATCTCACGCCTATCCAGCGTAAACAGCGCGGCGCCGCATATCCTAATAACAAGGGCTAGCTTGATATTGGGGAAACTGGACCTGTAGAAGGCCATAGCAGCCGCGCCGTGGCTCTTGCCCATCCCTGGCATGTACACGAGGACGACGCTGTGTGCGCCCATTGTTCCTGTTAAATACGCGTTTGGGTCCCCGGGGGCTTTGTGTGTCCATCCGTGGTGGTGTCTGTTAGAGTCGTACCGGTGGTCGAAGAGGCCCTCGACGGCGTCTGCTTCGAGT
The DNA here is from genome assembly GCA_000812125.1 of Aspergillus ustus. NCBI lineage: Eukaryota > Fungi > Ascomycota > Eurotiomycetes > Eurotiales > Aspergillaceae > Aspergillus > Aspergillus ustus. The sequence continues at coordinate 9,021 of JOMC01000249.1, forward strand.
GGGAGGGCGCACATTATAGCAATGTGGAAGTCGATCCTTGTTTTTGGTGGTGGCGGGGACGTGGGCGGGGTCATGATGGCTGTCGGTGCTGCTGTAGAGCGAGTGGTTTTTCTGTGCTCAGGAAGCTGATGCAGCTTTAAATCAAGATGCTAGTTGCTAGTTGTAGTGGTATTGAGATACCCACTGCTCCCCTCTATTATTTACAGCTCCACTAGCTTCTGTTGATCGCACCGGATCTATTGGTCGTGTCGGGCTCAGGAGCAGCGGTAGAGCGGCACGAAGCAATAATTGTCTAAAGTGGCGAGCCGTTCTGAACGAGTTTTACCTCGCACTGATTCGATTTTCTTGCTCTAATAACGAGGAGGGGATGTGTTTCTGCCTGCGTGGCTTAGCTAGGTCGTGGAAGATAGGCGAGTCTGCCTTGAGCAGGGGCGAGCTTTTAGCCTTACCTAGTTCACCCCACCTCATACCAGTCAATGCACGGCACCCAGATATGCAGTCCAGGAACTACAACTAACAGATCCTTGCGTATAGCTGCCCAACCCTTTTATTTCTAATTACACTCGACCCCCCGAATTTCCGAGACCGCAAGAAATCAGACCGGACGTATACCCACGCCTACCTCTCTGGTCACACGACATTTCTTGCTGCTCGCGTTTATAGGATCTCATGGAATGTCCGCCTGCCGGTAGCTTAATTCACCTAGTTAAACATTTCCTGCCTGAACCCTCTGCTTGGTCTTCGTAATAAGAACCCTGTAGCTTTGGGAACCATAAGGTCCGTACCCACAAGGTCTGGCTGCTTCTTCGCTCTGGTGCCAATCCACTTCAGAAGAATGGATACAGTAATCTAGAATTGGAAAAAGGCGCCATCTATCCCACGCAAGTTTGGTTCCTAGTTAACTACTTACAGCGGGGAGACGATTGGCTCCGGCGTGGGTGGTTCAGCTAACCAGGGCTTTGGAGAATTAGCCTTAGCAAGCTTATTAGGGAAATATTTCAAGCCTCGAGTTACGAGACAATAGTTGCCCTGGAAAACAGTATAATTATATCTGTCCGTGCGGAGCTTGTGCTAGATTCTAGTTTCTGTTCTGCTTCGCACTTGTAGACATCGGATGGCTGTAACGGAAAGTGAAATCTACCACCCAGCATAGTCCATCTACTTGCTTCAGCGAGTTTACCATGTGCTATATTCATGCAGGCTTGTCACAATCTCACAGAAAGGTAAACCTACTTAAGCCTCCACAGCCGTGTCCTCTCTCGCCCAATTTTTAATATCCAGGTTCTCTGTATAAGCATTAACATGATACTTCTTAAATTTCCTTATTAGTACCTTAGCAGCAAATATAATATCTAGCTCCTTAAACATGCGACCCTTGGTCTCCATAAGTTTAAAGAAGCCCTAAACAAGTGTTAAAAATCCTATCCTAAACTAGAAGAACCTAGTCTTGCCGCGCCAGTTCCACGCTATAGGATTTATAAAGTATGGCTTGATAATATTCGCTATAACAATAGTAATGTAGTAAGTGTTTCGCGCGAGGATAATTATCTTTAAGTGGAGATGTGTAGACAAGACTTCAGGCCTGATTAACCAGCTAAGTGGTCTGATAGATAGCAAGAAGATAAAGAGCCAGATTATGCATAGTAATAATTATGCCTACTTTACTCCAGGTTAGTCGCGGACAAGGTCCAGGATCCTGATAATAAACAGGTACACGCATATTATTACCATACCACTAAGGTACATAGGTCACCGCCCAAGACCTTTTATTAGGAACTATAAGAGAATTATACTAATAAATATAATCACCATGCCACCCAGCGCAAGCTTATATAAGTTATCTACTAATATTCCCACCTGCTTAAAGAAATACGTCCCTAAGTACGCGAACTGGCTGCTAGCCAGAACTTAGCCTTCAAAGGTAACACAGGTAATCTCTATATGGCGCAGGTTTAAGCCCTTAAGGCAGTCCTAGTACAAGGATCCTGATTTAATCTTACACTTAATATTATCTATATGGATTATCATGGCAATAATCTAGCAGGTATTATATAACTCGTCCTTGGCTATAAGGCCTTTAACTATCTATTCTGCAGTGTTATACTGCCTGTTGCAGACCTGCTACTATAGTAACTTGGGCATAAAGAATACAAGGATAAATAGCAGGGCAGGCTAGATCCATTGCATGGTAAAGGGAATGCGGTAGGACTATTTGTCTAGGTGGTTAAGGAGGGATTGCAGCACACCTATGCTAAGGAACTAGCTAATGGCAAAATACATGTTTATGTATGCTGTTAGGTAGCTGTAGAGGGCTATTAGGAGGAGTTCTGAAGAGTAGGCAGGGCTAATTATTACGAACCTGCCCCAGGGGATCCTTCACCTTGTTATTAGAATCATGGAAAGGAGAGGGAGGGAGGAGGAGTAGGGTAGGTAGGTATACCCACAGAGTACCTGGCCCGCCACCTGCGCCTTAACCATCTTGCTAAAGAATAAGATAAAAATAAACCCACATATGCATAGCAGCCCACCTATAAAGACCTTCTTGAACCCATAATGCTTAATCAGATACCTATTAAGAAATGCTTTAATAATATACCCTATATTGCTACCAGCGCCCAGAGCAGACTGCTATTTCTCTAGCACCTTATAGCCATGTGCGAACTACTGCCTGAATTATTACTTAAATTCCAGGTACGTGTAAAAGTTGCTAACAAGGTTTATATTATAGCCCTCCATAATAATTAACATGGAGATTATCAGTAACCATGCAACTACCTAGGGGTAGGCGCGCAGGGCTTGTTGCATGGTTATGGAGTGCTCTGCCTTGTTAGCGGCACGGGCTTCCTTGGTGCTTGTGTGCCATGTCTCCTGGCCTTTCTTTTCAAGCTCCAAGTGGACTTCAACTTGCAGGGTGTCTGCGGTGGTGTCAGGCTTTTCCTCCATGGTAACAGCGTTCAATATAGGTGGTAGAAGCATGGGGATCAGTGACTGCAAGACTTGGGCTGGGAGAAAGCAAATAGAAAATCAAGGCGTGAATCTGCCCTGTACAACATCAACCAGCGTGGGGCAACTACCAATCTTATATAACCCCCTTTTAACCGGCAGCCGAGGTGATGTCACACGAATTCAACCTTGCTTCCCATCCGGTCTCTTTGTCTGACAGACGATGCTCCAACAAGTGACCAGATCCGCCCCAGGCCATGGTACATGCCGATCCCTTGCCTCCCCACGGGGAAGCGAGCAGGGAGTGCCCGGCTAATGTATGATTGGTCGATGATCGCCATTTCAGAATGTTGGAGTTGGAGTCAAGTTGGCCGGTGCGGTCTTCGCTCATTGTAAGTGGTGGATTACCCAAGTCATCAGCTCGGATATCCTCCGGAGCCCGGGACCCGGAAAAGGCCTGCTTTCCATGATAAGAGTGAGGGGGATATCAAGTGGAGTATGTGTCTTCCCCAGAATTAAGATATCAGATTCGCCTCAAATCCCCAATCGTGTGGTTGTCGGGTATTTGGCGTGTGATTCGGATTATTCTCATCATCGCGCATTTAGCCTGCAACCGCCAGTCACTACCCGGGACTGGTTTCCTGCTCCTGGGCTCTCACAAGCGACGTGAACCCCGTTGAGGCTCGACCAAGCCGAAGTTTATTTCCGGAGCCGTCAAAACTTTTCTCAACGTCCCTCCCTTTCATGCTAGCGATAGAATACAGTACGCATTGTTAGTATCTTGCGACGCCACGCATCCCAGTGCCGCGCCAGACCACAGATCCCACGGTCTCGTCTCGATGCCGGCTCCATTCACAACTCGTCAATCTGCCTCTGAGCAATGTCTGAGAGACATTATCGGTTAATTTCGGTTGGTATAGCTCTCTCTAGACAGCTTAGTTTACTCCTGGGCGCCTTGCATTAGCTTCACGCCGGCGTTTTGGGGAACATCGCGACCTACGAGGGTCGGCCGCATATCGTGATTCCTAATGAGGAGCAGTATGGCGTTGAATGGTCAGTACGGTGCTGTGTAGAGTAAAGAATTGAAATGTGCGCTACGGGAGGAGGTCAATTACTAGAGTAAACTCGTCACGGGGTCTGTTAGGAGAAGGGTACGAAAGGTGACAGAGGGAAGGTGCTTGTATCTACCCCCAGTCGCGCCTGCCTCGTATGGAGTGTCATCACCAACTGGACAGACAATGAAGGAGCGACCATGACTTCGTCTTCATGGAGACAGCCGCCCCCTTCCTATCTAGTGTGCAACTCCCTCGAGGGCGCACATCTTCCCCTACTTACCCTCGTTTCATCCAGCTGCTGCATGCCGAAGGGGTTGTCGCTCGGAAAGAACGCGACATAACAAATGGAGAGGACTCAGTACTTTCATTCTAAGTATTCTAAACTACTCATATATTGTAAGCACAGCAACTCAAGACCGTGTCAATCTAAACAACCGCGCACACAGCTGCGACGGAACCTTGACCTCTAGTACACCCTCAGCCCCGTTCCATGCGCTCTCCGCGCCAAACGTCTTTAGATATAGTAGCTCGCTCTTGACTTCATGGCCCTTAAGTTTAGAAATTGGCAGCTTAACAGCGTCTAAGCCCCCGCGTCTCCAAACAGAAATATAAAGCGTCTTGCCTGATTCCACAGCCAGCCCCAAAGCAAGCCACTTATCATGCCAATATGGCAGCCCCAGTGGCTAAAACACTATTATAGTGGGCAAGTCGCCCCTGATATCCTAATAGATATCCATCCCCTCCTTGATAATCATGAACTAGCATTCCAATAGAATATCCAGCCTCCCACTCAGGTGGATCCAGCCCAGCAAGCTATTTACAATAGTAAGGGCGTTTGTCTTATTATCCTACTCTGGCTATGGGTACGCCCACGTCATGCCGTGCTCCGGGGTTATAGCTATTGGCAGCGTGGCGGAGATAGCCACGTAGTAATCCAGGTCCTGCTAGTCGCTCGTGGACTACAGGGCGTGGGTGGCGAGCATGGCGTAGTCCATGCGCTGGGCGCCACTGGAGTAGTTCTTAATCACAAGGTCAGGAAACTAGTTATAAAGCTTATTCACCCAGGCAAGGTAGGCATGGTTATGGTCTAGCTGGCCCGCGCCAGGGCTTAAGGTATTAATATCAGTGCCCTGCGTGACTTTAATATTGTAGTTAAACTTAAAATAACCCGCGCTAAACTTAGTAACTAGCTGGTGGATAATACCGTGCATGCGCTCGCGGACGGCTGGATGGCAGAAGTCAAGCTAGTAGCGGCCCCTTTTAATAATATAGTGGCTGTCGCGCTGGAAGAAGGCTTCGCGGGGGAGCTGGTTTGCGACAATACTGTGCACGCTAATAACTTTGGGTTTAATCCAGAGACCTGGGGTTAGGCCCTTTTCCTTTAGCTACGTGAGGAGGTGCTTTAGGCCCTTGGAGAATTATTTCTTTAATGGCTCCCACTTACCAACATTATCCCACTAGCCTGCATTATTAGCATACCAGCCATAGTCAATAATAAAGTATTCTGCGCCGGCGCGTATGACTGGATTAATAAGGGCGAGTATCTTTTTGTTAGTGGGGTCACCCATGAGGCAGTTCATGTAGTCATTAACTATAATAGGGAGGGACTTGTTATTAGTATGCTTGCGCTGGATGGTCTGGTAGTACTAAGTAAGCGCTGAGAAGGCAGCCTTGTGTTACGGAAGGACCTCGACCTCTCGAGTATCTTTCCTGAACCTTGGGTCGCGTTGACCTAAACCCCGATGATTCGGATTGACTTACCTGGGGGTTCAGCGGAACCTTGTTGCTTAACGTCCAACTCGCGGGTAAGGCAAGTCACGGTCGGGTTGGGTGGAGGTGGAACAAAGCAAGGCCAGTCTTAACCATGTATGGAGAAGCCTGTAGAGTTAAGTATTTAACAAAGTGTATCACAGAACTATGGTAGCAAAGGTAACTCTTGGAATAACAACTTTATTAATCACGAAGAACAAAGTAGAACTAGATACAGTGGTAAATAAGTGTCCTTATATATCCTTCGTAACCGACTACCCTTCCGATTACCATCCCTTGTGGTAGTCCCTGTGGTAGTTTACCCGACTACCTTCCTGACTACCATCCCTCATGGTAGTTCCTTTGGTAGTCTCACGTGACATGGGTCGTGGGCGCTTGCGTGGTGAGCGTTGTCGTACAACGGCAAGAGCTTGTCCGTGGTCACCGACCCGTGTCCTGGTTTGTCCGTGTCTTGCCCTGAGGCATCCCCCTGTTGCCCTGGGGCCTGCCGTTGCTGACCTGGGGCAAGATCTTTCGTCCCTGGGGCAAGGCTCCCTTGCCGTGGGGCAATTCTGCCGTTCCGTACCGCCCTTGGGTAGGTTCATAACAGAAGGGAGGATATCGTTCCATGTGCTGAGTCAGAATTAAGTAAGGATCTACATTCTTGGGTTAAATGGGG
>JOMC01000026.1:0-131317 GCA_000812125.1 Aspergillus ustus
AAAAAAAAAAAAAAAAAAGTGATGGCCACGAACCGGGTTATATTACCAAGAATCATCGTATTCCCACCCAGGAGAGTATTCAGCTTTGGAAATTCAACCTCGATATGATCCCAGAAGGAAACAACGAGACTATAGGAGTATTCGACGTCTGGGTCACCCAGAGCCTCGAGCTCAGGCGCTGAAAAGCTTTATAGCGAGATCATGGATTAACCGGGCTCGTCTTTGCATAAAGGTGTTCGGCGAAAACGAACCTTGCCGCATATCCGCCGACATCAAGTGCCTTTGCTGTCTTGAGAGCCGGGAGGTCGATTTCCAGTGGGGCCACCTGATCAGCGGGGAAAACGGAGTTGCTGTCAGGGCGCGAGAACTCCAGCGTTTCGTGGACTGTCTCGAGACTCGAGAGGTCAACGCTAAAATAAGGGGTCAGCCTGTTATAACCCTCATACATAATAGACGAGGATGAGGAAGAATAGTATATGCGGTCCTACCTCCTCCAACCACCATTTATCCATATATTATTGACTTCGCGCAAGCTTCGAAGATCAACCTCTCCGGAGAGCCATGGATTAAGAAGTATATCACCAGCACGTTCGAGCTTGGGCAGATTTACCTCTGCAGCCTGATGTAGGATGATAGCGCCGACATTTACAAGATCGGGGACGGTGAATGCGCCCAGGGTCCCGGGATTCGCAAGGTCCGGGAGGGAAATGTTGCCCACAACATCAGTTACACCCTCGAGAATAAAGTCGTCTGTATAGCTGGCAGAAATTTCAATATTGCCGGTGATCGTTGTGCAGCTGTCGCGAAAGATGTCCAGGTCCTCGGGGGTCGACACGGTGATGGTTTCCTCTGCGGTTTCGCAGTCTTGAGCAAATGCGCCTAGAATACGAGTATTAGCAGGAAAGTATTGCAGTCGCGATTGGGTGACAGGGGCTGCCAGACCTAGAGACAGGGGCAAAACGGCCAGCGCATTCGCTAGAGATACTGTGGTGTATCTCATGGTCGCGGCTGGTTCTCTCCGACCCCGGAATACCTCTTCAAGAAAAAACTCACATTCTGGGGGAAACAAAAAAGCCACCCGAGACTTTTAAAGACCTCGGGAAATGGAGGGGAAATGACGGGGTCTTCGCCCAGCTAGTTAGCAGCTGCAAGCATGAGGGAAGGTCTCTGAAACCCTGCCAATCCTTGAGCACATTAACAGGCACAACGCGCTCTTGGCGGTTTGCCCTTTCCAGGGACCGAGAGACCTGTTTCCCATTGGCTACATAAGATGATGCCAAGACACAGCCCTGTTGGGGGCAATATCAGTTCGCTGCAACGCCGTCTTGAAGGCCAAAGCACGAGCGCTTATCCGTCCCTGGCCTGATTTAAGTCGATGGTGTCGCGTCAATTTTAAAACGTTGATGCTGTGGCCACTCCATTTTCGTCAATGATCTGAATATGTGGCTGCTTCTCTTCCTCGCTCTAGGGCTAGTGTCTCGCATTGCCGCCCAGAACTGCACGCTGGACGAGACAATACACACGCCCGACGATATTAATGAAATCCCGCAGACTTGTACAATCCTGGAAGGCCGGTTGTCCATTGATATCGACTATTCCGGGCCGTTTCACCTCCCTAATCTTACCAACATCATCCGCTTTCTAGAATCAGTCGAGGAAAGATCTCGAGATGATACGCTTGGAATCACCTCGTTCGACATGCCCGACCTCGAATGGGTTTCGATTATCGACTTGAACCCGATGCCTGAACTTGCGGAATGGTCCACGCCCAAACTGAAAAATGCTGATCTCCATCTACTAGTCCCAACACATATACCTCTTGAGTTTCCCGCACTCGAAAGTGCTGATTATATCAACATTATTACGAATGCTTCCAAGTATGAGGCCTGTCTTCTATATCCAGGCACCGTCCTGACAGCTTCATAACCAGGGTATCGTTTCCAGCTCTGAAGACTGTGCAGACATTTGAGATCGGCAGCTTTGGAGATTGGGACCCAACAGCTGGGACCGCGATGAATGTCTCCGTACCATCACTGCAGTCCGCGGGTATGGTCTTGATATTCACAAATTCTTCAAGGTAGGTAGCGGTAGTAGTCAACCGCACAAAGATTTTCATCTAACAAAACACTTCGCTGGCAGTGTTTCCCTCCCCAGCCTTACGTCAATCGTAGAGGGGAATGACTACACAACCTCATCCTCGAAGTTCCACTTGGTTGGCACTACCGTCTCGGTGGACCTTCCGAAGCTCGGCATTGTGGACGGAGACCTTGCGTTCATCGGCAATATTTCATCGTTTGTTTCTCCCTGTCCCACAATCTATCCAGCGTAATAAGAATGGCCGTCTTCACTAACACACCTGGGACAAAGCCTATCACTTCCGCGCCTAAGGAAGGTTACTGGCTCCTTTCAAATAAATGCCTACGAACCCTTGGCTCTCGACCTGCCACTCGAAGAAGCGGACTCTATCTTCTTGAACGGCCTAATTGAGAGGTTCGTGCTACCTACCTACCTAGGTATACAGGAGAGAATGATCTAACCACTTTTGTTCTCTAAATGACAACAGCATCCACTTCCCCAGCTTGCGGCGCTGGAGGAGATTCTCTGTGGATCTGGATTCATACATTGACTGCGAAGATCTGGAACGAAGGCTCAATGAGACGACGTTGGATGCTCCGGCGGGCGAGTTCGAGTGCCACTCATCGAGGGCCCCTAGACCCAACTCAGACTCTGGTTCCGTTGAGGATGTGGCGGGGCGCTTCGCGAATGGAGGATTTTGTGCCATAGTTGTTGCAGTTGTTGCGAGTGTGGTGGGGTTTATTATCTTCCTGGGGTAGCCAGCCCTCTGAGTATGGGAGGATTGGATCAGGCAAGGTGTAGTACTACTACTACTATTACTACTACTACCAGAGATGCGTGTATGAACCAGGGTCTTCCAACGCATCAATAAATAGATATGCAAATCGCTATTATTCATGAGTATCTCTCTATGTACACGCAAATGCAACGCTAACAACACATTATTTTCAGTTCATAATTCGTGATTCGGGCGGCTCGGTGCCAACTGCATAGCACTCCCGCTTCTGGAGATGTGGACCCGGTGAGCTCGCATGGACGTATGCAAAAGCTATGATGTCCTTGATGCGGCTCGTATCGTGGTCTTTAGTCCTTTGACCTGGTTCGCAAATAAGCAGGCGCGGACGACCACCGCACTCGAAGCCGGGTTTGGCGTGGGGAGGGGGGTTGCCGCTGAGGCGAGTTGGTAGGTAGGTAGGTAGTATCAAGAAAAGGAAGGGGGTCATTTGGCATTTCCAACAGCGAGATCTTCAGACGTCGCCCTTCTTGTGAGAGGTAGTGGTAGGAATCGCAGCTGAGGCGAGCTTGCTTCGCTGCCGCAGCCAGGGCCCATACATCTGGAACACGACGGGGATGGGAATCATGGCAACTCCCAGACATCCCAGCAGTGTACCGGCCCATTGAACACCAAGGTTCTCCATCATCTGGCGCGAGAACAGCGGGAAGGCACATCCGACCGCTGAGCGGAGAATCGTATTCGCAGCGATAGTCGACGCAGCCCTGTTTTTGGATTAGCTAATGCCCTCAACTCCAATCCCCAATGCTTAAGCGTTAACTTACAGGGTAGGATAGCAGTCAACGATATAGTTGAAGCACTGCAAGAAAATACAAAAGATACCGAAGCCCGTGAGCAGGCCCGACGCAATCGGCGCCATCCAGTGGATATCAGGTCTGTACCCACACCAGCCGAACCAGAAGAGGCCCGCCGAGAAAGCCACCGAGCCAACAATCGCCGGGGTGAGGCGCCATTCGGGGATCGGCTGGCCATTATTCGCCTCGAGTTTGCGCTTGTACGAGCCCTGGAGGCACAGGACGTATACACCACCGAGCAGCTCGCCGATGATTATTCCGATGAAGGCGAGGCCACCGACGCCCATGTTCATGCCGTACACGCCTTGGAAGACGACGGGGTAAGCGCCTAGTAGCGCATACATGAGGCCGTACACGAATGAGATGTATAAGGAAATCAGGAGGAGGATTGGCTCCGTGACGAGCATCTTCAGGGGGCGAGTGAAGTTGTTCCGGACTAGCTCAATGAATGTCACTTCGACTTCATCTTGCTTTGCGTGGATACCCCAGTTGTGCGTCTGGCGCCGCATCACAGCGGCCTTGTGCACGAGGATGACGGGTGCGTAGGTCTCGTCCATCCAGCAGACGACCAGAACGAAGCCGAGGAGGACCATGATCGCGGAGATGTACATGATCCAGCGCCAGCCAAGCGTCATGGCAATGAAGCCGCCAACAAAGGGCGCAGCAAAGGGGCCGACAAAGACGGCCATGCAAAAGATGGACATGACGACTCCGCGCTGGGCTGTGGAAAACAGGTCGGCGAAGACGGCGGGGACGATCGAGATGGGGCTGGCGGCAAATAAACCGGCGAAGAACCGCGTTAGCATGATTGTTTGGACGTCCTTGGCCGTTGCACAGGCGATTGTGAATATCCCGCATCCGAATATCCCAATGCACACGGGCCAGCGGCGGCCGATGATTTCGGACATCGGTGCCCATGCTATCGGGCCTGCTGCGAATCCGAGGACGAATAGTGTGACACCGAGCGAGGCAGCTTCCCTTGAAATATTGAACTCCTCGCTGACTGAACCAATAGCTGCGGAGAATACGGCGCTCGTAAAGGAGTTGGCGAACGTGCTATACGACAGGATACAAACGAGGAAGATCCTAGACGACATCAGCGAAAAGCCCTCTCTAACTTCATGTCCCAAACGAACCGTCTTAATAATGTCCAGTTATAGGGATGCAGCGGATCATCTGCACCATCAAATTCAACGACAAACTGCTCGGGGTCAGGCAGTAAAGGCGGATACTCCTTCCCAGCACCCATGGGCATCCATTCCCCGCGCGGCAGAGGGCCTCTCGTCGACCCGACTGTTGTCTTCTGTTGAAGCCGATATGTTTCAATCCTGGAGAGTTCGAGCGAATCGGGCTGTTCTAGGGTATCGGTATCATCGGAGTAAGCGTCGCTTATTGTGTCGGCATCGGTAACGGAAAGGTCCTTGTCTCGGGCTGCATCTGCATCTGCATGGTGATGATCCATCTTTGTCCTAAAATCGGCAGCGTCTGTCAGACCGAACGCTTTTAGGACAATACCAATGTCTATAGAATGTGTCTATTTACTTTTTCTCTACGAGGAACACCCCCCGGGGATCCAGAGCCCTTCATATACACATTAAGTGCTCCATCTTTACAAATTTTTCTCTTCGCTATCAAACCTGTCTATCCGGGTCTCGGGAAGCCCACACAGTATGGAGCCATCGCGACTACATGGCGACAACATCAGGATCCATTCTTTTCCGCACAGGTACCCAAGCCAGAATCTCCTAAACTGGAACATGAGCTCCAGCCACAAGGTACTGTTGCCATTATCCAATCAGACCACGGAATTCAGGTGTGTGGTCGGTTATGGGCGGCGAAGTGGCTAGTAAAAGCTCGGCACTGTGGCTGGAGCCGCCCAAAGCCGACGATATCCTCGCGAAAGACGCACTCGGTTATCCGCGCTCTTCTCCAGTTTTTATATACCACCTGGCCTGGTCCGTCGCAAAGATTCCAGATGCGCGTTTCGCCTTCGCGCGGCGAAAAGTTTTTATAGCGTCGCCTGTCGTCTGTTAGTATGGCCTATTGATAGGCCATACTCTAATATGGAGGATGGCAACTGAGACCTCTGCTTGTGATTTCGATCCGGCCAGACAACTCGAAAACCCATCCGTATGGTATCTCTACCTTTATATCAGCTATTCTCGACTCCGGCAAGTGGAGCTCTCTTCTTTCGGGAACATGACATTAAACCGGTCATTGCCTGAGAGTGGGTCAGTCCGCGAAACGCGACCCGCCGACAAGGCGATGATATCAATATGTATCAGACTGTGTTGGCCTTGGAAGCGCCGAGGAGGTCCTGGAAATTACGTATCGTTCCTCGCTGGAGGCGATTACATCTTGAGTCCCGCAGTGCTATTCTGTCAATACTCTTGTTTAATTTCTTAGTATCGAAGAACTCTTCTTGATAACGTACCTATTTTGACCCCTATACCCTTATGAACAGTCGTGCTAGCTAGTCTTGGTTCCATTCGCTCCGCCGGTTTGTTCGCAGAGCTGAGCAGTGAAGCAAAAGAAAATCCCAGCACTACGGAGTATCAGAGATCTTGATGCAGTTCTTAACCCTAGAATTCATGGTTCGACTCCCGGAGATACCTGAGAGCCACGCAGCGTTTGGCAGTGGCAATAATACGTGTGATTGATCTCTTTCTCAGAACTCTAAGAGGCTCCGTCCCTTTATGATGGTCTAGACCAGGGTGGTTCAACCCTAAGACGCAGCAGGCCTTCGGGCCAACCATGACGGAGGAAAGCCGAAAGATGCTCAAGCAAGCTACGTGCAAAGGTACCTTCAAAACATGTTTATACTCAATTTTGCGGTTATCCCATGGGTCGCACGTTCCCTTCCTTACATGGGTAGACGCCTCGCTCTCTCAATAAGGCAGCTACGCCCTTACCTCACCGGGGCAACCCCGGGTCGTTCCTCCCCTTCTGAATATGGTTGACCTGCACAGCGAAAGAGGAAGGGGCGACCAAGGCTCCCGGCCGCCCATTGTACCTGCCATATATATAGATGATGGTTTGGGAAGCCTGATTGCTCTCTTCCAAATCTACTCTACGACAAGGTCGGGAGCTACGGAGAAAGGAATATGGTTTCGTCAAGCGACGTGGACGAGAGGGCTGATTATGTCTTCTAAACAAAATACAACATCATCTTGAGCTTCTTTCTAGTAACTATGTGACACTTCATTAAACACAGAATATCCCACTGGATAACGACAAACTCAAAGATAATCTCTTGCTCATTCCTCATCCAGATAAATGTGCTTGATACGCACATGGAGCAACACCTTCTAGGGTCATTGCTTCCACTAGCTTCAATCCCAACAGCAACCGCAGCGTCAACTTCATCCTCAGCTTCTTATTCATCCTCATCCTCCTCCTCGACAGGGACCGGCGCCAAATCCTGCTCCCTAGGTGTATACGCCCCCTCTGCAGGGTTATGATACATGCATTTCGCCCCGTGGTCCGGCCATTTGCACGCAGCACAGCTGCCGTTCCATTTGCCCGGAATGCGAATATGGTCCCTAAAGATTATGCGGCGCTTCTGCGTACAAGGAACACGCATCAGCTTTCCGCGGGACGCGATCAGGGTAGCGTTGACGTAGGAGTAGCGGGCTGATAGGACCTGTGGCCCCGGGAAAAAGAGAATCGAAGTTAGTGGAGGGTGAGATCACTACAATCATACGGGGATCGCTGTGATCATATATACCACGGTAGATAGCTAGGTAGGGAGATAGGGAGGGAGGTACAGTATATCAGGAGACTTTGGTGGGAAGTGGAAGGAAGTGAAAATTAGGGGGGATAAAGAAATTGTATGTCAGTACTTACTTGCTCCTCCTTAATCGTGTCCTTCGCCAGCACAAACTCATAGCATGGGAGCCTCCAGACACCCCGCTGCTCTTTGTTCACGCATCGTTCCCAGAGCCTTGCGTTGCCCCATGCGGTGAGGCGGACGGTGAGCCAGGTGGCGCCTTCGGCGTCCGTGTAGGTGAAGACGGGCTCAAAGAGTCTGTTCGCGTAGCGGCCAATGAGGGCTTGCTGGGTTGGGCCGTATCCCTGGCGTCGGGAAGTGGTTGTGCTGGTGCTGGTGTTGGTGTTGGTGTTGGCAGTGCCATTGATAGGTGTGAAAATGGTGGACATTATTATGAGCAGCAAGTGTGAAGGTCAGGAAGAAAGCTTGTTAAATGAAGAAAACTTGGATGCAGATGGTAGAGAGGAAGAGTGTTAAAGAGTCAAGAGGAGGAGAAGGAGAAGTGAAGTGTTTATACTTACTACATGCATGAGACACTGTGTAAACAGTGACTACAGTGATGGGTGAGAGTGCAACCATCTATAACAGGACGGTTTAACTGCGCACAATCAACACATTGCCATTAACCAGCCAGTCACATCTCTTTGATGTCACAGAGAGGCACCTGGTACATAAGGATGGAAGTAGCCGATTCGAGCAGGCCACCTATAAGAGAGGGCTCCTACTATACCTCGAATGCAATGGAGCGGAGAGTACTAAACGATGGGGTTCTCCCCCTTCAGCTTGGTGCCCTTAACCAATATTCCTAGCAATTCCAAACAAGATAGTTATCATTTCTCTATCTAGCTTTTCAGATATCCACAAGGCAAAGCCTCCAACATAGAAGACAAAGGAGGAACAGTAACGATAAACGCTCCTCAAAACGCCGGTCATGAGCATCGAAAACGAAATAAATAGAACAGAGACATCCATGTCGGACGCATATGACAGAAATAAGACACCAGCAACTGCCGACCCAACTTGCACCTACTGGAGCATAGCTAAGCATCGCATAGCATAGCATGGCTCCGCCAACATACTACTATACCTCCTATCTTGTATCGCCACGCCAACTCACTGTGCCTGGCCGTTCTCACCTCCCTCCGTATAATCCGCCATTCCCTGGTCCTGCTCGTCCCCAGCATCTCCAGCAAGTACTTTTGTTCGGGGAACCTGGCCCTCAGGGATGGGAGCCCCCGGAGTCGCCGCAACAACATTATCGTTCTCATCGACAAATTCAAAGTTGTAGCGCGACAGCAGATGCGGGATCGCCGAAAGCTGCGGGCCGTAGCGCGCGGTGTTGTCGTATAGCTCGAAGAGAGGTACGGCGAGGAGTTTCATGTTCTTGGGGACGGAAAGGACCTCTATACGCAGCAGGCAAACAAATAATTAGCTTCAGCTGTTCTGTTTCTCCCCGCCGTAAGGAATCCGGTTCAATGATGTACTGGAGGGAGGAAAGGAGGGGAACGCACTCTTCTTTGGCAATTGAATAAAATAGAGCTTCTTGCACTCCTTGGGCCGCGTCACATGCCCCGGTAGGAACGGGTACATGAACGTCTCAAAGTTCGGCCTCCACCACTGCGCCAATGTATCACCAATCTCCCAATCCTCGTTGACACCCTCGCCTGAGAACTGCGAGCCGACGGGCGCGAGCCGCTCGTTGAGCCGTTTCTTGAAGCCTTCGATTTCGTCGTCTTCGTGGTATAGGTAGTCGCCTGGCCTATTTGTCAATTATAGAGGTCAGTATTTATTCTTTTGCTTTGCTGTGTTTTTTGTTTGCTCGGAATCAGGTTTGTAGAAGGCAGGAGGAGGATGCGGAGTTGAATCCGGAGGAGAACGTACAGCTTGAAAAACGCATTCGCGATCTGGAGCATCAGGACGTGCGGGTGGTTGTGTTCATGGCAGACAAGAATCCCTTCGCAGGTGCGCCGCATGCCATGCAGTTCATAGTGTTCCTCCAGACGCTTCAGGCGAGCGAGCACAGAGGGGTCTTCCTCCGGTTGTGTTTCCTTGGTTCCGAATGTGTAGTTTGAGAGTGGGTAGAGGCGAATTGTCTGCGATTGTTTGGCGGAAAAGTCCTTGGGGACGATTGGCCTGGTCATTGCGCCTTGTTAGAATAGAGTGGTTGGCGGAGTAGAGGAGAGGAGAGGGAGGGATTGAGCTGAGCTAGGGGTTGGAGTTGGTGGTGTGGAGGAGGGAGGAGGTATGGACGGGACGGGGACAAAGAGGGACGAACGCACGGTTGACTGCTATGCATTGTCGTTGTTGTGGCTGTTGACATGGCGGCGGATAATAGTCGAGCCGAGAGCCCTGGAAGAAGCACAGCGCTCAATATGTCACCAAGGAAATTGCCGATGAGAAGATAATTGAGCGTATTCTTGCTCGAGCTTGAGGTGGTGATGATTGGCGCTGGAGCTTCGACCGCGAAAATATCGGCCCGAATTGCGTCCTGAGGCAGCAACTACGAGTACATATACAGCATCTACAACGACCACAAGTGAGTACAGTCAAGTTTGAACGTCAATGGTTATTTCTACAAAAGAGGACTCATGCTCGTCTTGCTCCACACGTCACCACCTGCACCTCAACCAATGCACAGTACTATAAGCACCTATATAACCAAAGATCTAAAGTTTGGCATCAAAATCCTCGAACTCAGTAAGGTCAGTGACGGGGCTAGGCCCAGTGCTGACCGCCAGACGAGCCTTGAACTCGGTGACGTTTGTGATGTATGTCGGACCCTCGTGGGCTGTCGTTTTCCCAGTCCCATTCGTGAGAGTAACCTCCTCTGAATCCTTCTTGGATTCAATTCCCAATTGTTTCGCGGCCAACCCAAGGCTTTCTTCGATCTTCGCAAGGACAGGAGCAATCTGTTCTTCAAGTAGGCTCATTTCTGACGTCAGGAAGGTCTTCAAGGAAGTCAAAACTTGGCTGTTATCGCTGGGCGTGACCTTGTCGAGTGCGGCACTAAGACGCTCGCTGTCCGCCGCGAAGCCAGCGGCCTCAAGCTGCTTGGTTACAAGGGTCGCCAAGCGCGCCTTCTGCTCCTTGGGCTCCGCGGCCGCTGCACCACCTTGGGCCTTAAGATGAATCGCGAGCTTACCACGGGTGGTAGATGCAGGGTCAATCATCTGCTTGAAGAAGTCGAGAATATCAGACTTGGTCAGCGCACGGACATGGGCAGCGTCGGTCTCATTTTGCTGGAAGTCGTAGTATTCGGAACCAATATGAGTCCAGAAGCGGGAAGTCTCCGATCCCAGGTTCTTGAGCTTCTCAAGCCGCTTGTTGATGACACTTCGCTTGTGGCCCTCGAACTCGTCCTCTGGCATGTTCTCCAAAGTCTTTCCAAAGGTGGACAGGAAGGCGTCGATCCGAGACTCCAGATATTGAGCGGTGCGCTCACTCTGGATGATGACGCGGTAACCAATTGTAGTCGCGGAGTAGCGCGCGCCGCTCCAGACGACGTATCCAAGCTGCTCCTTGCTACGGAGCTGGTCAAAGGCAGGCTCATCAGTCATCTGGGCGAACAAGAGCAGCTTCGAGCGCAGGGCATCGTCATTGATGTCTCCAATGAACAAATAGTACTCGATGCAGTGGTTCACATTAGCCGGATCCTTCAGTGCCCGCTCATAAACGTAGTTAGATCCAGGAGGAATGATCATGTTACGTCTCACGTGCCACTGGGACTGAGGAAGAGGACGGCTCTTCAGGATAGACTCGACGGAGTCAGTCATGCGCAGGGCGTCTTCCTTGTACAAGTTACCATGCGCCAGAACCTCAATGTGATTTTGACGAAGAATTTGGGGGAAGAAGCACTGGATATCCTCGGTTTCAATATGCTCCAGCTCGCTAGAGTACTGTTCGTTGAGCCAAGACCGCTCCGCGGTCAGGTACCGGGTGTAGTCTCCGACCTGGTAGTAAGGCTGCTGGTACTCTGCGTTCTTATAGCCACGGGAAAGACGCTCCTTAATGATACGGAAGCGATCAGGGTTGATTACCAAGTCACGCATGCTGGTAATAACCTTCTCCAAGAGCACAGCCATCTTATCGTTGTATCCACCAACGGAAATATCGAGGCCGAAAATACTGGCAGATAGATGATAATCCAAGCCGGCAAGTTCCGCATCGTAAGAGTATTCCACCAAAGCATCCCTGACGAGCTCACAGTACAGCTTAGACTTGACGAGGTTGGCGGGCGTGGCCCATACCAGCGGGTTTCTCAGCGTAACGTATACAGTACCCTTGGGGACCCAGAATCGGTCGTCCTTCTTAAACCATAGGCGAACATGCTCGTCGTGACGGATGAGCTTCGGGGTCTTTGCAGGCTCGGAGATTTCCTTCTTCTCCACCGATAGTCTGGTCGGGACAAACTCGTTCTTATGGGGCATATGCAGCTCGGACAGGCGAGTGTTCGGGTTGGTCTCCAATGCTGCCCGAATCTCGGCCATGAGATCTCTGGGCACGTCCTCAACCTTGTACTCAGTTCCGTACCATTTCTCCTTCTGGTCCCAATCGCCTGGGAAGTCCTGAGCCACGATAATCATCTTGAAGTTGTCCGCACGGAGATACGACAGGGCCTTCTTAATCCCCTCCGCGTCGAACTTCCTCAAGAGAGAGCCGCTGAGAAGCCAATCGCGAGGCAGTGGCTTCTGCATCACAGTGCTCAGGCGGCTTGTGAATCGGCTCGCAGGAGATTTCTGCTTAAACCGGAATTCCACCTCAGCCAAATTCTTCATCTCATCGAAGATCCACTCCTCTGGCTCCCGTTCCTTGATCATTGCAATATACTCAAAGATCACCTTCACGACCTCCTGGTACTGCTTCAACCCTTCCTGCGTCAATCGTACGGAGACAGTAAAGAAGGCAGCTCCAGGGCAAACTGGCATCACACCCGCAGACAATCCATTAGCCCAGCCCTTCGCTTTGATATATGCCAAAATACTGCCCGGGCCCTCGTGTCCAATGAGGTGGCTAATGTATCTGCTGGGCTGCGTCTCATACAGCTGCTCCTCATCCAAGAACGGGAAGTAAATATCCACCGAGCGCGAGTCCATCACGGGCTTAGCAAAAATCTGTTTACTCATGTCATTCGACTGCCAGATTGGAATATCGTCCCACCGATTCTGCGGCAGATCCTTATTCTTCACATCCGCAAACAACTGCGACACCCACTGCTCCAATTCGTCTAAAGACTCACGCCCCAGCACCACGAGCTTCATCCTGTTGGCTGAATAATGCTTCTCATAGAACTTCATAAACTCATTGCGAACATCTATGCCCCGCTGCTGCGGCTCCTCCTTGAGTGTCTGCAGGTTTCCCGTCGAGAAATGATTATAAGGGTGCTCGGGGTTGGACAACGACTTGTTCAGCTGCATCAACCGCCACAGATCACTCTGGAGATTTTTCTTGTTTTCGGAGTCTACGGCCCGCAGCTCACGGTCCAGTGTATTCTCTAAGAAAAGTGGTGCCACGAAAAATTGCGCGAAGCGATCAAGGGCGCCATACAAAGGCGATGCTGCGCCCGAGTCCGAGTCTGAAGATGCCGGTGTGCCATTTGTTCCGTTGGGAGTAGATTGGCCGCTCGATGACTCCCCAGAAGTACCCGTGGCAGACACTTCGAAGAAATAGTTGGTTTCGGTGCCAGCGGTGTAGGCATTAGAGGATCCGGAGTGGGAGGCAAGATACTGGTTGTATGCGTTTTCTTTCGGATACTATCATAGCGAAGGTTAAAATGCTAACTCAACATTAGAAGAGAAGCGCACCTTTTCAGTGCCCATAAACAGCATGTGTTCCAACCCGTGGGCAAGACCTTGCAAATCCGGCGGATCGCTGAAGCTTCCGACATTCACATCCATTGCCGCGGCAGCTTTGTCAGTTTCCGGATCGTGGACCAACAGAGCCTCCAGCTTATTGCGCAGCTGAATGACCCGGTAGGAGCGGTCATCCAGGGACGGCTTCTCCAGCCCCTCTGTGAGGCGCTCAACTGATCTCATTGTCATATTCCTTGTGTTTTGTACGGGCCGACGAGCGGATAGACGGTTAAGAGGGGGGATTCGCGGAGAAGGAGGCGAGCGAAGGGGGTGCGAGAGCGATCGTGCGAGAGCGGAATGGGAAAGAGGGGCGACCGGGAGGAAAGCAGCGCCGACGGAAACAAGGAGCGAGCAATAAGCTGGGGATGGAGATGAGAATGCGTTGCTGATGGTGTTCCACACGCGGCGAGTTGCAGCAGAGGACCTTGAGGGCGGCATAAAAGGGAGTGCGCCAACGAGGATGGTCGGGCGGATTTTCTCCTGGGAAGGTTGCCCGGGACGATCTGTGGTGGCTGGCAAGCGAGTAGGCACAGCCTCTTTCGTCAATATGGACCGGGAGGAATGGAAATTGGGCAAGGATAGAATGAGGCAGGGAGATAAAGAAAGTGAGCCCGAATGGCGTGCATGCGTACGGGCCTTGGAACGCACGCCACAACTGCCCGGGATGAGTAACGAGGCCGCGAAAGAGGCAAAAAAAAGTAATAGAGCCCCAATGGTATGGAATAGTGGAATGTGGGCTTCAATAGTACCTTGCGGGATTATTGCAAGGGATCTTGAGGCAGAGCATGTGCCGTCTCACGTCGGTATCATCAGCTTGGGCGGTGAATGAGCCTCGGGTCCTTAAAGCGAGGATCTGGATGAATCCATAATCACTCTTGACTCCATCAAAGTGGCTTTTCCTGCCAATTGATTGGCTGCTTGAGAGTTCTGGCCGCCTGGCAGTCTTCCATAGCGAGGCTGGGGTCTGGGGAAGCGTTGCTGGGCTGAAGCCGGAGCCTCGCGTTGGAATTGAAACGAAGTGGAAAGAAGAGAAGAGCCTCATTAAATAAGGCTCCGGGTTGCTCATCTTATTATATCCGACGCTTTGTACCTGCTCCGGCCCGTGGTCGTTGCTTGCAGATCCAATCATCACAGTGGCCAATGGACGAGTCGTGCCACCTGTTGCCCAGTGGTTGCTCTAGTCAGACTGCTCCTGCCACTACTACTGCTATGTAACATGACTATTTCTCTCTTCCAATTGTTACAAATGGTAGGGTCTCGTTTATGTATTCAATATTGAAAGAAGTTAAGCGGAGTTTGCTTCGAGGCCAAATTGTGGGACACACGTAGTATATCTCAAACCCGCTAATTCTACCCAGGTCTAACCACAAGATTTCCTCGTAATCAACAGGACAAATAGTGAGACTGGCTTCAACGCCCCATGACTTAGCTCCAGTAACGGTTGAGGGTCAATCTAAATTATGGAGTAACTTGGTGACGCTTAATCGACGGGATCTATGGAGTAATCAGGGCGTATGCATGTGCATTCCTCAATGTCCATCTAACTATCTACTTCCACAAATTATCCCAGAAATTCCAATCCATAATCGCATCTCAACACATATTACTGCTTGAGACAGAATTGGACCAAAATCAGGCAGTAATTCAACATCATAGTTACTTTAAGCAGGGCACTCATCCGCACATAGAGTGAGCACCTTATCCGAGTTCGGCTCGCATGTCTTGACCTGGCTCCCCGCAGGCTGTGTGCCATCGGGCCAGCAGATAGTCGGGCAATCCTCATTCTCCGAGGAAACAGAGAGGATCTTGCCTTGGAAAGCAGTTCCAAAGACAGTCGACAGGTCATACCACACCTGCGTCGGGTCCAGGGTGTACGCAAAGTTCAGCTGTGGGCTGCCATCGAAGAGCCCGTTGGACGTGCGGGTGATCTTGAGCGAGATGCCGCCAGAAGTCGGGTCGCGGTGGAATTGCTCGCTGTAGGTTGCGCCTGGGTTGATGGTGTGAACTTGGCTGATGGAGCCGCCGACGGACCAGAGGTACATGTTTGCCTGGCAGTTGTTGGTTACGTTTGCGTAGCCGACGGCGCTGGCCAGCGGGGTGAGCGCCGCGAGGGAGAAGAGGGCGAGGTTTGAGATATGCATTATTGTTGACTTGAACTGAATGGACTCGATGGATGTTCAGTGCAGGCTTAGTTGAAGCTGGAGATGCCTTTCATGAGCTGGCATCGAGGGAGGAATGACACCCTTATATAGTATTTGTTCCCTATAGGACATGTACCGTGAACAGGAGACTCCTCACTCCAATCCCTGTTCTCTCTCACCGTATCTTCCCGGTTGACTTGGGCCCCCAAGCAGGCACATCGATGACCGCATCCCAACCCCCAAAGCACCACAAAGGCAGGGCTGGGCGCCTCACGGATGCGGTAGCCTGACGTCGTTCACAGGTGTAACGAAGCGACAGCATTGGCCATGTCGTGGAGTATACGAGCGGGGACGACCAGACAAGACTCGTTCCACGGGGGCTGTGGTGAGACAGTTCCATCCTGCGCAGGACAGTTTCTGATCGGAGGCTAGTCATTCTGCTCTCAGGATGTGAGCAGACGGTATAGAGCCCAATCACGCATCGCGGTTCTTTTGCGTGGATGGAGCGGGCAATGAACTAGCTTTGCAGATGTCTCAGGCGTTGTTCACGGATATTCGGAGTGTTGCTGTGGATGAACGCCACGAGCGTGACCCTGATTTCCGCAGCGAGCTCTCGTATTCGAGGCTCGTGCTAGTCTGGTTTTTTTGTCTCAGTCATCATCTGACCTGGAGCTAGGATGACTTCATGGTAGGGAAAAGGTATTGGCAGCTAGAATGCAAATGTAAGAATCGTACCACAGACAGAACCGTAGAGGTGAGACTGAGATTAAAACCATCAGCGCCCCGCAAGAAGGTCAACGCCAAGGTGTGGGGAAGGATTAATATCAGATATTCAGTTAAGGAATATGAGGTTTGGAGGCGGCATTAAAAGACATGCAAGCAAGTCGCTCGTTTGCTATGTTTCACTTTCCGCGCTGATCATTTCAAGCCATTCCCACCGTTTCCGATCCTTTGAACAAGAGACAGAAACAAGACAAATCGAATGCATCAGCTAACTATTCCAAATCGCCGCAAATAAAATAAATCATAAAAGAGATAAGAAGGAGATACGCGGAGACCACATCATTAGCCCGCCCTCGCAAGTCCTGCACCCGTCTTATCCTTTGTGGGTGAACGACTCGGCGGCTTCTCTTCTTCCGTCTGGTCGCTGTCAGGAGGTTCAACCCGCTGTTGAACCCATTCAAAGACTTCTTCTTTGTGGTGCATGAGCATCTCACTGAGCCCTGCTTTTGGTGACTGGATGAGGTGTCCGTAGCGTTTAGATGGCTTGCGCCGATCTGTACTCTTCCAGACGCCATGGGCGTGCGAAACAAAAACAAGCGAATTCTTCTCAAATCAGCGAGGTTCAATAGTAGAAGAAGGGACGAGCGCGAGCTTACATCTTTGTACCATCTGGACAGCCAAACTTGAGTGGACGAAGCAACTGCACGAACCGGATTCTCGGCAACAAATGAAATAACTCCGTTAATCCGTTGGTATAATGTCTCTGCTCACTGGTTAGCTCTGCCTATGCGTGGGCTCCTTTGTAGGCACTTACCTCTATTAATTAAAAGATTGGCAACTCCGAAAAAAGCATTCCCAATTCCGATAAAAAACACCTCGGTGGCCTCGTTAGGACTATGAGAAATATTATTATCAGCCGTAAAACCCGGAAGAAGCACACGATCTTACTCGATGTAGTTATCCCATAAGTATCCAGCCAACTCTTCGGTCGCTGTTGGGCGATTCTCGTCCTCTCCCTCGTATTTATTATATGACTGGTTGGACTCGTCAGAGAAGATGTGGCACAGGGTTTCCTGCTATACTCACCGGCTCGGTTGTAACATGTTTGGGAATGTTCACATCGATCACTGCATAACCCTTGCCAACAGCCCACTCAACATAATCCTTCATGACATCAGCCTTGTTTCAGTCAGCGCAACCGTTGAAGCTGGAGAGCGCTCTACTTACAAGCCAGCAGTTATGTGCCTCCAGCCCGTTAGTCACTGGATGAGGCAGTCCCATTATTTCCGGCCTATTCATTGTTAGACATGGGCCTCAGTTCTGTCAAATAATGAAACTCACGGATCATGAAAGAAGACTAGCAGTGGAGTGGCTGTATGGTAGTTCGGGCTTCAAAGTGTTAGTACTATTCAGTGTCATTTGATCATTCGTGTCTACCTTGCTAGAACTTGGTTTTCGAACGACTTCGATATTGAGGTTCGATAGATGTATAGAGACGTCAATCGATAGTTGTCATACAGCTGCTTGGCCTGGTATGCACGAATGATATCTACACTTTGGTCAGCCGTGTATCTCGAGGCCGCATCTGTCGCGCTTACCATGAAGCCTATTAGTCCATAGTTGTCCTCCTTGGGGGCTCTTTGGATACATGCAGTGCCAGTAACTGGATTGAATCATAATCACGCGTCTAACAGTAGAGATTGCCATATCCGAAGGAGAAGTGGAGTGAAGTCTATCTGGCGGATCTCCCATCAGGGTCTTCGTGACAGCGAGTGCGGATTTTGAGATTGATCTGAAGTTATAACCTCCCTGTAGTTGTTCAGTCACCTTTCTCAAGAGACAAAAGGAGAGGCAGTCCAACCTCTAAGCAGACAGCAACCTTGCCATGTGCAAGCGTCATCAACATGTGGGTCATATGGGCGTAGCATGCTGGGGTGACGAAACATCCTCCCAGCTCATCGCCTACAGCGGCATCGAAGCCAGAAGCGACTACAGATGTTAGTCAAAATTCTGAGCTTACTGGGAAAGGCTCGTCTCGTACTAATCACCAAATCGGGGTTGAACTCTTGCGCAATTGGCATAACCACCTGCTGAAATGCATACATGTAGTCACCATCACCCATGCCTTGACTAGGCCAGGGTATATTGACATTCCTGTGGCACAGTCAATTGCAAATTACGCAAGACATTGGGGGGGGAATATTGACCAACCTTCCCGTACCTGCACCAGCACCACAGTGGTCCCAATCACCTTCGTCACCTCCAGGGTAGAATTTGCCATCCTGGTAGACATGAAGGGAGATGTACAGAATGTTAGGGTCGTCGTAAAATGCTTTTTGGATTCCGTTTCCTAGGATATGTGAGCATTAGTCTGTTTCGTGTTCTCTTGGCACATATAACTACCGTGATGAACATCCCTTTGACAATCAGTATATCATCTTCTAAAACTTCTAGGAGGTACGTACCAGTCAAGGATTAGGATTTTCCTGCAGCTTTCTCCAAGCTGTTTCTGACAAACGCGCGCCGCAACGGAGACGTTATTGAAGAGGCAAAAGCCCATGGTTTTGTCATGCTCAGCGTGGTGACCAGGGGGGCGAATGACAGCAATGGCATTTTTCACTTTGCGAGTAGCCACCGCTAAGCATGTTTCAATCGCGCCTCCGACAGACAGCAGGGATGATGCAAAAGTAAGCTTGTTGAAGTAGATGGAATCACGGGTGTGCTCAAGCTCAATAAGTTGATCATCAGACATGTCTGTGGATCCGTTAGAGACTCTTAGATGATGTGTGGGTCAAGCAGGATGTATACCTTTTGTACTCTCGACAAAAGCATAATGCTCGGTCGTGTGGACGAGAGATATCTCTCCCTCGGTCGCGTTGCGCGCATTAATTCGTCTGAGAGGTCGTGCTACAAGCGGCCTGGTAGATTCTACATCATCGACAAGCCCCGCGCGGCAGAGTTCCTTGAAGATGTAGTAAATTCTCCTTGGATCTTCTGGGTGCACGTCTGAGGTCGGTCGAACTTCGCAATGATAGCGCATTTGAACATCATAGCAGAGTCCTGAGGGTAGTGAAGCAAGGGGAAGCCCTACGTGCGCTCCTGCATCATCATCAGACCAGTCCGAATTCTCCTCTGCAACACTGTCCTCATGCTCTAAGATGTCTGCAGCAGTAGAAGCTGCAGGGGCGGCCAGATGCGCAACTTCTTCTGATGGCAAAGCCCCACGGTCGCCTGCCAAATTACTCGCATCTAGTGACATCGAGCTACCAGATTGGGAAATGACCGGCATCTGTCTAGGTTGGCTCAGTAATGGTGGTGCAAGATATGGGTCAGAATCCCCGTTCAGATGCCCAGAATCTCTCTGCTGGGAGGGCCCTTCGTGGGTCAGATGGTTTGAAGGGGCAGGGTGGGCATGGGGAAGTGCTTCACCCATGACAGTATCTTCATCCCTTCCCATGGTCCTTGAGGTGGAGCCTGTTGGGCTTGCTTTGTCTCCCGTGTCACAATGAAAGAAAAGCAGGTGCACTAGCACTTCATGACCAGCTTAGTAGTGAAGAAATACGGCACTTCAATGCTGAAACTGAATACCTGAACCTTGCGCCCAAGATATGAGAAATGGTAGAAGACAAGCCTATCTTGAGTGGATAGAGAGGAGGGGCAGAGAAAAGCGCCTAGCGGTTCAGACGCCGGATGAGAGTAAAGACGACAGAGCCAAAGATAGAGAGTAGTATGTGACTAGTAGGCGGAGGGTGAGGCGATGGGGCAGGAACTAGATAGCTCTAGGTGCAAAACCCAAATGTCCGCAAAGAAACGAGGAAGTCAAAACCATTGCATAGCTAAGCAACGCAGGTCAAGGAAAAAATGGTTGAGGAGGTCAGGAGTGCGGGCGCTTAGACAAATCAATTTCAAGATTGGAAGCTGAAACTAGAGGACCGCAGCGCGTGCACCGAACGGGGTTGCTCTGGGACTAGGAGTTTGGGTTGATGGAGCTTCTACGACGGAGTTTAGGACGGGAGCTGCCAAAAGTGCCTTTCACGTGACTTGCTCTCCCCGGATATGCAAGCCTCAACTAGAGAAGCAATTCTTTCCTTGCGAATACTAGTAGTTCTAGATGTCCTTATAATCTGCATAATTCACTGTAGGCATGCTGTGCTATGGTAGCCATTACTGCGCTCACCACACCGTGTCTACAGTACATACAACCAGTGCAAATCTAGGGGCCATAGCCCGCCTCCCGGACATTGATCTAGATCTTGGAAAACTGACGAGTTCAAATGGAGTTCAATCGTGTATTTGTCATTAAAATAGTACGTTATCATGGGCTTTTAGGCCAGGATCCTCCATGTCTCTTCGTGTGACACTCTGTAGATGGGAACTTTCGGACACGGAAGTGCGGGTTTACTCAATCCTGTTGAGAACCTTGAGAGTTCGGGGATCAGGAAGTTTCGTTCAGAGATAACTTCTGGCCTCCGGTTTTTGCGCTAATTGCTATTGCGAATCCACCTTGGCAATGTAGGCTGAGGTACCAAAGTTAGCAAATTGAACCAGGTCCCATTTCCAAGGCGGATAACTTACCGATGAGGTCAACAACACGGCGGGAGTAACCCCACTCGTTGTCGTACCAGGAGACGAGCTTGACGAAGTTGGAGTTGAGGGCAATACCAGCCTTGGCATCGAAGATGGAGGAGCGGGTGTCGCCGTTCAAGTCGCTGGAGACAATGTCGTCCTCAGTGTAGCCGAGGATGCCTAATTATATCTACATTAGCGAATAGCCCTCGCAGATGCTAGGGTAGAGCCACGCACCCTTGAGCTCGTTCTCGGAAGCAGCCTTGATAGCCTGCTTGATCTCGTCGTAGCTGACGGCCTTCTCGAGGCGGGCAGTCAGGTCGACAACGGAGACGTTGGCGGTAGGCACACGCATGGCCATACCAGTGAGCTTGCCGTTGAGAGCGGGGATAACCTTGCCGACAGCCTTGGCAGCACCGGTGGAGGAGGGGATGATGTTCTGGGCCGCAGTACGGCCACCACGCCAGTCCTTGCCGGAGGGGCCGTCGACGACCTTCTGGGTAGCAGTGTAGGAGTGGACAGTGGTCATGAGACCCTCAACGATACCGAACTTGTCGTTGATGACCTTGGCGAGAGGAGCAAGGCAGTTGGTGGTGCAAGAAGCGTTGGAGAGGATCTCGATGTCCTTCTTGTAGGTCTCGTTGTTGACACCCATGACGAACATAGGAGCATCGGCAGAAGGAGCAGAGATGACAACCTTCTTAGCGCCACCCTTCAAGTGAGCGCTGGCCTTGTCGGTAGTGGTGAAGACACCAGTGGACTCGACGATGTACTCGGCACCGGCCTCAGCCCAGGGGATGGTGGCGGGGTCACGCTCGGAGTAGAAGCGGATCTTCTTGCCGTTGACAACAAGACCCTGGTCGTAGGTCTCGATGGTGCCCTTGAACTGACCGTGAGTGCTGTCATACTTGAGCATGTAGGCCTAGAACAATCAAGGATGATTAGCTTTTATAGCGCCTCATTGGCGGATGAGCGGCATACAGCATAGTGGGTCTCAATGAAGGGGTCGTTGACGGCAACGACGTCGACGGAGTCACCGGCCTCAAGGCTGCAAGACGAATACGTTAGAGTTGCATCCCGGAGTGAGTTCGAGGAGGCGATTGAAGGCCAAAACCAGGCTCTAAGCAACGGAAGTGGCGGCCTCGGAAAAGGGGGGACTTACGCGTTACGGAAGACCTGGAAGCTGGATTAGCTTGGAGGGCAGTCATTGAGCGGCAGGTAGCACTTACAATACGGCCAATACGACCGAAGCCGTTGATTCCAACCTAGAGGAATAAGTTCAGCAAGATTGACCAACTTTAGATGTTCTCCTGGCTGAAAGCCATACCTTAGGAGCCATTGTTTAGGTGTCTATTGTAAAGCGGGGTAGCTGTTAGTCAAGCTCCGAGAAGAAAAGAGAGAAGCTGGTAAGAGCAATCGAATGGTTCCAGTGGAATGAGACACTTACTTGGATGGGAATGTGTGAGGTTTGATGATGGAAAGACGGAGAGTGATGGAGAGAAGAGAAAGAAAGAAGAGAAGAGAGAAGAGCAATGGTGGGGAGAGGAGGAGTAGAAAAATATGGCAACACTCCTGCACTGACGCAACGACCTGGTCACCTCCTCCTATCCCGCCAACGGAGGCGGCCACACACCGGGCGGACAGACGGGGCAAAGCTGCCAAACCACCAGCCATGCAACGGCAAAACATCGAATGGGTCGATTGTCAGCTTGTGTACCCGGTCTGCGCCGCTGGCCAGCTCCTTAGCAGCCTTTCCGGTTTCATACACCGGGCAAAGCAGGAGAGTCACGATATTTGGGCCTCCTACAGCTGCCGGATCGGCCAATAGGCACACTGCGTGATTATCAAACCGGGTACTCACTCCCCCAGGGAGCCATCTCGTGAATGTTTTGCCAGCAGATCGGAATCAATTGGGCTGTTCTACCTAGGTTATTCTCATGGTATCTCGGACACGGCTATTCCTCTCCTCGTTTTACATTCCCGCTCGCTTACTGACGGTGAAGCTACAAAGAGGGGCCGCCCCAGTATTGGTGATGCAATGGAGCTTTGCAATCGAGGGGCAACGCCCGCCTTTCCGCTTTTGGATCGGATAGTGATCCGGAGCCGGAGTTACTATTCTCCTCTGCCCCTCTTCTGAGCCGCCAGGCAAACTTGGCGCCTCTTCTGGCATGGTTGATATGCTTCCGCCCTCTCCGCGCGCCAGAAACAGTCACCGGTAGCTCGATTGAAGCTCACGAGCTCGATCACAATTTTACATTGGTGGAGATTTCGCTGCTTGTATTTGGGGACTCGACGAATGGAAAGGGGATCATTCCTGTTCGGTGAAGGTCCAGACATCGGTCAGGTTGAGAGCTCCGGCATCGATTTCCGCCGCTTTTACGCGGTATATTTGTGTCTGGCAGGCATTAGTAATTGTATGAAAATTTAAAGTCAGCATCAATATTATCTACTACGCCGCTTGTGGCGATTGTAGCTCTTGACAAACAAATCATTGAGTCAAGGCTTTATTGTACCTCGTGGCCTTTGCACTTCAAGGGCGTAATGCATCCTTTGGTGTGGCAACGAGCTCCTATCGTGCCACCCTCGCCTAGTCATACAACGCTTTCTTCGCCTCTGTGCAACCTAATCCTGCAGGGTTCTCGGATGATTCATTAATGACGAAAAGAAAGATTGGAGCTGGGTAAGCAACTTTTTGAAATCATCTTGAGCATTACAGGGATCGACCAGCTAGCCTTCGCATGTTTATAAGCGATGTTTACCGAAGCAATAATCGGCACCACGGGATAATAGAGAGCTCGATACATTCGAGGGTATATTCGCAAGTTGAAATATTGTATTCTCCCAAAGATGTCAACCAGAAAACAAGTCCAACCTGCATCTATCGCCCATCCTCGGCATCGCATCTATAAATACAAAGAATGCGCTCCTCACACCACTCCGGATATTGACCAGATCTAGGATGCTTACTCCTCCTTGACGCCACCCCTCCAGTTCTTCTCTGCATTCTCGAGAGAGGCCTTGTCGGTCTTGGCCTGGCCCTGGCTGAGGAAGCTGTTGGCAGCCTTGAAGGGACGCTGGAGGTCTCCGGTGGCCGGCTTTCCGAAGAGATGGATTTTTACCAGGTTCGACTCGAACGCACCCTTGAGCGGAATGATCGACTGAATCAGAAGGGGGTTGGTGTACTTCATGTACAGGTGCATAACACCCATCATACCAACACCCATCATCTGGCTCTTGATGAGCTGGCGCAGCTGTCCCTTGTCGTACGCCATGTTCGTGGTCGTAACAGGACGGGGCTCCTCGCCGCTTCCTAGCGGAGCAGGCTCAACATACTTCAACGTCGTGAGATCTTGAAAGAGCGCAAGTTAGCTCAACTGTGCCCCCAACTACTACCAACACATAAACAAAACCAGGCGCATGCGCAGAGCGCAGGAAAACTAACCGTTCTTTTTGTTGATTTGAGCCTGCGTGTAGAGGTAGACACTCAGAATGATCACGTTGGACAAGATGTAGATGCCACGGACGAGAAGAAGGACGTCGGGGTTGTCAAAAGGAACCTTCTTGGCCAGCTGCATCATCACGACGATGATCGCCAGATTTGTACTGTGTATCGCATATTTGGTCAACAATAGTTCAATAAACAACGCGAAATGAGCAAGATATGCATGGTGCTGCTGCGGCGTCGAGCGTAGTACAACGTTGAGCAATCAGAGTGCGCAAGGGAGGCCTACATTTGAGGAGACACCATCTTGACGATTACCGTAAAGGACAACCGGGTCAAAGAATCAAGTTGCGCCGCGATGAGGTTAAAGGGGGAGAGTTGGAGTTGAAGGCCACGCGAGCAGAAACTTCCTTTGGAGCTCGCCATCGGGCAAGTCGGACATCTGTCCTGATAGGCAAAGATCACGTGCGGGATTCTTCCAGAACAAAGCGCACGCACGGGCCAACGGTGCGAGAAGATTTAGGCCTGAGGCAGGAAAGCAGGTGTCACCTGTGGCTGACGTAACCCAGCCCCGGACAATTGTCGACTCACATTTGGATCCGAAACATTCTGTGCCTCGATGATGAGCTTCAAAGCCGGCAACTGCGCAGCTGCGCTCTAATATTTGCTTAAATGGGCTTTCCTTTACCTTAGGGAAGAACCACTGAGAACATTTACCTGCCTCTCAAATATGGTATCCTGAAAATGGCGGCCCATATCAAGCATCCTGGAGCCTAGAGATGGCTGTTTATGGACCAGAGTCTAGAGACTCTTCCATCTTCGGAACGTTTACACTTCATCCAAGTGATTAGGCCGGCATTTGCTTTGGCTGATTATGAGTGAGTCTGTCCCTCTCTTTGCTTTGGTGTGACATTTCTCCCATCACTCTTCGCCTCGAGGCATCGCCATGGTTCGAGCGAAGCTGAGTTGATTTCCTGAATAGGACTAGCGCCATCCCAGGCTCGATGCCGTCTTTAGCGACCAGGATGTCTCTGACATTTCTGACTCCTTCATCCATCAACAACGCGCGTGCTGTCAGTTATCGAATTCGTTCAACGTCCACCATCACACTCCATCGAGTCTGAACCACACCCGACGCGACATTTGATCACCCGCGACTCCGAATCTCGACACTTTTCTCAAAATGCCTGGCGGAAAGGGAAAGTCTGTTGGTGGAAAGGCAGGCTCCAAGGAGTCTGCGGGGAAAACCCAAAAGTCCCACAGCGCGAAAGCCGGTCTGCAGGTCAGTATATTGCTTTATCTTACCCCAATCCTTCCGTATTCGATTCGTCCGACCGCGATTTCCCGAGTATGCGACGGCTTCACGCTCGGAAAGCTGCACCTATACTCACCCCTCCCTCCCTTTCTCGAACTGTCTACGTTTAGAAGTTGCGGTCGCTAGGCCCTGGTTCTCTTATTCATCTCCATCTACTATTGTTGCCTATTTTGTACATTTTTGACGACGCTCTCTGATAAACACCGCTTGTTCATGCAAGTTTGCCCGGTCACACCAGCCTCTAACTAGTCTTGCAGTTCCCATGCGGTCGTGTCAAGCGTTTCCTAAAGAACAACACGCAAAATAAGATGCGCGTTGGTGCGAAAGGTATGGATAATTACACGCGCGATTTTCCCTAAGTCTCTCCAAGATCTTTGCTAACTCGCGCCTACTTTTAGCTGCTGTCTATGTCACTGCCGTCCTGGAGTATCTGACCGCAGAAGTACTGGAACTCGCCGGAAACGCCGCCAAGGATCTCAAAGTCAAGCGTATCACACCCCGCCACCTCCAGCTCGCCATCCGTGGAGACGAAGAGCTGGACACTCTCATTCGCGCCACTATCGCCTTCGGTGGTGTTCTACCTCGCATCAACCGCGCGCTGCTGCTCAAGGTCGAACAGAAGAAGAAGAAGTCTGACGCATAGGTCACCGTGGATACCCAACAAATACGGCGTTTAAATGATGATTGAATGGAAAGGCCCCCTCGTACAGCGATCATGGTAACTGAAATCCCAGCTTGTGGTCTACGCGGGCCATGGATGCAAAAGAAAAAGGCGCGCCCGCGCCCGCGTCCGCGCTCGCGCTTTCTCACCCAGAGCGCTGCAGTTCTGATATGCGTTTGCTTTATCGTCGGACCGGTTTTGGCTCCTCCTTTATGTACCTGTTTCACCTACCTCCTCTTTGTATGTCTGCACCAGTTCATGTCGTTTCTCTCGAGTTATCAAGGGCGCTGTAATGGGGAAAAGGGGTATTTTCGTTAAGGGGAACTGTTCGTGTCGATTTCGTATGCCCACTTTCTATTCTTTTAATTCTTAGTTCTATTCCTTCAATACATTACGGTGTTGAATGTGTCTCCTTTATCTATCTCGGGATAAACTACGCTATGGCTGCTAACTATGAAGGCTGCGCCATTCCCCGGGCGGAAATATATTTTGTGTTCACGAGTGAGCCGGGATCTACCATTCCGCTCCAATGTAAATAAACAACTCGGCAAATAAAAGACGTTAAATTGAACTTAAAAGGTCACATGATTGTCAATCTCTGAATACAACATTGTTGTTACCTTGGTGTACTCGTAGGAAGTCTGAAGAACAGATTAGCTGCAATGGCTAAGACCCCGGACGAGTATACGCCTACAATTAAAGGACGTGAAATTCTCATCATCTGGACAATTCGACCCTTCTACGCATGGCAAAGGGGAATAATATATATAAGGAAGAAGTTGTGATTTGCAAATAAGAAAAACGTATCACTAAATCCGCACCGAAGAACCTAGATGAAGAAACAAAGTACTCAAGTCAACACAGCACACCGCACCATAGGGGCGAGTGTACTCCAACCTGCTGTCATGATACCCAGGGTTAGCAGAAACAGGTCAATGGTTGGCGAACCGCAGATGTCTGTCCATTTGGCGAACTCGTCTATAATTTGCCATTTTCACATTGAGGGTAGACATGAAGCGAATCGCATCTGTGGCCCAGAAGATGCAAGGAGTGTTTTCAAAGCCCGAGGAGGTAGACTGAGTCGAGATTCCGGGGAGAAGTAGAGATGTAGAAAAGAACAGGAGAAGCGAAGAAGATATAAAGGAAGAAAAAGATGAAATAAAATAGATAAGCATTAAACAGATGCAAGTTGCCCCATATACAAATGATCCAAAAAGTAATGCAAATGCTAGGTCATCTCTCTTGTCATAGTTAACAAAGACATTGGTATTCTTTTTGGTCGTTCTTCGTAGTCTCCCTGGAGAGTTGAATTTCTGATATTTTGCTTTCGTTCCGGCAGACACAAATCGAAATGAAGAAAATAAAATAAAATAAATAAATGGGGGAGAGGGGTAATGGTGCAACACGTAAGGCGCCCGCGTCGCAGCAAAAGTTCATGGGTTCAACTTGCGTGATTTCGTGGTTTCGGCGAAAAGGAGGAACATAAATGGGCCCGTATGAACGGCGCGCCTAGAGGGCTGCCCCAAAATAACTTCTAAACTTGGCTGGATCAGAGAAATATTCTTTTTTGTGGTTCTCTTAGTTGCATTGTCGTCTCATCATCCCTCATCGAATCGTAAGCCGATCATCGCGCGAAAAGATCAGGCCTCGTGATATAAAAGGTCGTATGCGTCTTTCGGTAAAGCAATCTAACAATTTTCGTTGTCTTCATCTCCCATTAAACGTTTTTACTCCACAATGATCTCGACGCCGGAACTAGTGCGTAGCTCATCACTCCCACGCGATTGATGTCCGTTGGGGCGTCGAAATCCTGGCCCCTTCTCGGGTATGGGGCCTCTCGGCTGCCTAATAGGCATGCGCTCCTGTGACTGTCCGTCAAATCCAACTCCGATCGTGCGGTTACTACCAATGGGTCCAGCGCTGGAAGGATGGGTTTCCGGCTGCTCCCAAGAGAACATACCCCTCAATCTCCTCGGACTCGAGTTAGGTCCCCCAATCCCAGTGCCTAGAGACAAGCTGCTCAAACTGTTGACCAGGAGGCCGTCATCGCGCTGCATACCAAGCGAAGATCCAGAGGGAGCGGGCGTCAGTGTCGGGGTGTTGGAGGTACCACTAGCGGCGCCATCGTAGTGCTGAAGGCGGGTACCGTTGGATTGAAGAGCCGCAGGGAAGCTCGCGGAAGAAGGAACAGGGGAGGGCGTGTACGAACGTAGGTCCGCGAAGGACTTGGCGGCGCGTAGATTCTGTGTATTTCCGAACCCGGCAGAAGAGTCTAGGACTCCTAGGAAGCCAGCGGAGGGCTGTCCGCGCAGGGTACCGAAGTGAGCGGGACCCTCATTGCGGGCCTCGCTGAAATCAATGGTCGCCGCACGGTTGAGCCCACGACGGGCAGTCTCACCGGGCTGGACAGCGGCAGGTATGGCAGACAAAGGGGGGCTCACATTTGTGCCTGGAGCAACCTTGAACACCTGTACCTGGCGTTGGTCACCAGTCCCACGAGATGCGTGACCGAGGCCCATGTTGTGAGCCAAGGTATGGACCGTCCTGCGCTGAACGGGTGTAAGGTTGGACGGGAAGATGACAGAGTCGCGGCTAGTGTCTTCCTTGAACAGCAGGAGCTGTGAGTAGAACGAGAGGGTCGTGGAATCATTCAAGTCAACATCTATTTAGAGCCAGACAAGTTAGCAAATCCTCCATCTTGAATAGCCGAATGACTGACCAAGCTTTTGCCCACGTTGCGATACGGGAGACGGAGAAGTAGCCGGAATATGTGATGTCAGCGAAGACATGGAACTCTGAGTCTGAAGCTGAGAACTGGTCCCCGCCATCGGACGATGTTGTTCTTCTAGCTGACCGCGACGCTCACGCTTCTCGCGTTCAATGCGTTCGCGTTCCTGTAAAGGAAGCATCTTCTTATATTCAACCCGAAGTTTCCTCCCCTGCAGTTCAAAATGGTTCAGGACCTCGATCACGGTCGCTGTCTCTTCCGCGGATGTGAAGTTGGCAAACGCAAGCCCGCGGAAAACACCATTATCGAAATGATAGTTGAAAGCGTAAGGTAGAGGAAGATTCAGCTCGGTCATCAGCTGCACAAGCTGTTCCTTCTTGACCGCAAAAGGTATATTCTTGATAACAATCGCAGTCGGGATCAACTCGTCTTCGGCTTCTGGACCTGTGGTGTCTGGCCGCATCGAGCCTTGGAGGGAGGCAGATCCAATATTGGAGAAGGGACTAGGGATGCTTGGCTGTTGGTCAAGCCACGTCTGATGGGGAAAGGAATTAGTAAGTCTGTAGGTCAATAGCACCACTACGTTGTGCAGCGCGGATGATACGTACAGTTGGCAATCCTGCACGGCCACCGCGAGGGGCAGTCTTTAGGCTCGCGGATGCGGAACGGATGCCCCCAAGAGCCTGAGCATTGGCGAAACCATTTGGATTCCAAGTCTGAGAGCCGGGGAGATCGTACGCATAGGAAGGATTATGCAGCGATGGGTTCAGCCGATCCAGTCTACCAGTATCGTAACGAGCCATATCATCGTATAGATTGACGGGCATTGGGCCATAGGCGTCGAACTGTCGTGAAGGCTGGCGATGAAGCGGCTGCTGATGGCGTTGGGAGCCAGGAGACCGCGCGGAAGAATTGTCGTGATACATATCCTGGGCTTGTTGATAACTCATTATAGCAGAAAAGTAATTCAACAAGCAGCCAAACCGAAGAATGTGGCGCTAGAACCCACCACAACAATCCCGTTGTAAAAAAGAACCCAGTAGAGTCTTGACCGTCTACGCAGTCATAGGAGCGATCGAGGCACAGATGGACGAGGAAAATCGCGAAAAGCCGGCAGTAGTCACGGGATGGACTCTGGAGCAAGCCACGCTTATACGACGGTGGAGGAGTTCAGCGGAGATTTTCGAGCGGGAAGGAGATGGTCGGGACTTGTCTCGAATCGGCCCGGGGGAGGAGGGGCGTTGGATGAGCGAGGCCTCTGATTGACCACGAACTGACGAAACGCAGCAGAGCCAGAGAGGCAGGAGAGATGTGAGAAGATCGGAGAAAACGCGATCAATCTCAGCACTGAAGTTAATTGTCTCGTGACTGAGCAGTCATCAATGGCCGGGACGTGAGTACTGGGGCCTATTTTTCCCTAGGGGCATCCGGTAAAAACAGTGAGAAAAAAGAAAACAAAATACTAAATGGAGAGCGT
The DNA here is from genome assembly GCA_000812125.1 of Aspergillus ustus. Classification (NCBI taxonomy): domain Eukaryota; kingdom Fungi; phylum Ascomycota; class Eurotiomycetes; order Eurotiales; family Aspergillaceae; genus Aspergillus; species Aspergillus ustus. Next base: position 30,335 of record JOMC01000026.1, read on the forward strand.
CATGGAGAGAAAATAAGGTCTCAAGATAGAAGAAAAAGAAAAGACAAAATCGCCACAGCCTGCACAGAGGGTGTCGGGAGTGGGAGTGGGAGGAAGCAGAAGAAGGTGAAGGGCCTCAGCAGAGAGGATGAGAGGGGAGAAGTGAAATAATTACCTTAAAGAGCGCCTGGAGCCGACGAGGAGAAAAACCCGGACGGAGACCGCTTAGTAGTAGTCAAAAGGTTCTCTCCCGCAGATTCCGCCCAGGACTGGATAGATCGTTTGAGGCGAGTTTGGCGACTGAAACAAGGCCTGAAGCCAGAGGCGAATGACCGTCTGTCTTTGCAGTCCAGCAGAACAACTGCTGTAATCGCCCCCCGTGCAAATGAACACTCGGACGCTTTGGAGATCCCAGCAGGGAATCCGGTAATAATAGGGGCCGCGACGGGGACCACTGATCAGTCACTCGCTAGTGGCTCTTTTTTCTGTTTGGTTTGTGGGTTTGTTGTGGATCGATATTGATGCCTCGTATGCAGGAGATTGGTACTCGATCCTGAGTTGACCTCGATTTGGTCTTGGAGTCTTGACTTGACAGTGCGCGCCTTGCTATGCACCACAGAACAAGTAGTATGTATGTGCCTGTCGGAGCAACGCAAAGAAACAAGGGGGCGTCGTTGTCAGGTAAAGAATGTGATTATCCAAGGAGGAGCTGCAGAGAGGACGTGCTTCGAGACCAACAGGCGCAGAGAGTCTCACAACGGAACAGCATCAGTCTGTTGCCGAGTGTCTTTGCTCTGTATATGTACTTGCTCGCTTTGAGGTACTTCTGGAACGAGCGCAGCCTTCATACCTAAATTGATAGTCTTCTGCCTAGAACTTCTCAGTATTGGGGCTCCCCCTTGCCCCTATTGTGACTCCTGCTGGGGAGTATTTTTGGATTCTCTGGAGAAGGAAATGATCTCGACGAGATTAGACGGCATCCACCCATTATTAGTGCCCAGTATCAGGTTGATTGTGATTCTTTCTGGACTTCTTCTTTGTCCTGACATTCTTGCACTCTTCGTGACCTAGCTTGTTGTCTCTTCCTATCTTAAGGAAATGGCATCATCCGGGTTTCCGCGTCACCAGCTCTGTTTTTAGGTACTTTGTCTGCTTTACTATTCCCTTCCTCTTCCGCCAGGAGTATTTAGTAGCATCTTTCCTTCTTTGACTTTGGAAAGATGGGGCGGTGCTTCCTCAGGGGTTCCGCGTCACAGTTGGAGGAGACGATACTAGCTTTGCCACTGGAACCTCATCACACTCCGATTCCATTTCTTGACACGCGGAATGCTCGAGACTCCAGACGGTCCGTCCCCTCTCGGGATTCCGGTTCTAGTATCGCCTTCTCGTCTAAGCTCGATTCCTACCAAGCTCCTTCTGGACGTTCCTGCTGGCTGGTTCGGGCTTCCCTCCCCGGAGAGATTCCACCCTCCTCACGACGAATAACCACGCTTCGTTGGACCCAAGGCTGGACCTAACCTGTTCAAAGTGCAGATTATCGAGGATCCGCTGTGGGTGGGTAACCTGTTCCAGATTGACTTCATCTTTTCCCTGAACAAGGTGTTCATCCACACGAGCTCCATCTCATCCCTTCTCGAGCCTCTTCTCTTTGGCTAGCTCAACTTGCCATTAATCTTACGGATTATTACTGGCTTTTGAAGATGATTTATTGGGAAAAAAAAAACATCTCACCAAGCTAAAGGACTGGGCAGAGAAAGTCGTCCCTCTCCATTGGAAATGAGATCTGCCCCTGATAGCCAACTCCTTGCCTCCCGCGCGCAGTCACCTCGAGATACGGATAGATGCTCGTTGTGGCGGCACGGCAAACGGAGAATTGACTGACACATTGTCGGACGGTTCCTCGCGTCGATATGATCTGCTAGCTCCATATGAGACACGAGCTCTACCCTGGAAACCATTCCCGCGCATGGATATCTAAGCGGATCCGGATACCCTTTCGCCTCATCCGTACCTTCCCTGACGACGCAGTATCAACCCCTTTTCTACAAAGACCGGTTTCTTCACTAGTCACTCAGATGACCGATGATTTTTACCCCTTCGGGGGCCCGCTTGGAGTGCTTCAAGGCTGAGCTTATGACTATTTTCGAGACCCCGCTGCATGGCTCCCTTGAGTTCCTTCGATACTCGTTTCCGAGTCGTCAGCTTCCCCCGTTAGATACCGGTTGCGCCGCTCACGACTAACGCTCAAGCTAGAATCCGCTAGATTGTCACCAGAACCCGCTGACTGGAGCCATCCGACTACCGCTGCCCAGCGGGTCAGTCGAGGCTAAAGCAGACCCGAAATGATCCACGGGGCATACTTAATTATGGAGCACCAAATGCCGGAAGCAGTCATTGAGCTGGAAACCCCTGACATTGGACAACAAATGTCACCTGCGCGACAGGCATGGAAAGCATACGAGCTTCTGGCTCCGCGGACCGCAGCAAGTACCCACCACTAATTAAGAATTCAACCGGGCCAGCCCGTCCGCGTGGTTTCTGGGACAGACCGGCAATTCATGACGATCATGGACCGCAGAAAGCCATATTTTGTCCGGCAATGCATCGTCACTTACCCTTGAGAATAGGGGTAACTCGCTCATGGTCATGGTGACATGGGGAAACCCGGTAGCTACAACGGTTGCCATGTTCCAAATCCATTCGCATACTCGGAGTAATCCACGTTTGTAGTCGTCGAGGTCCCAGTTTCACCCAGTCCGATTGCCTCGTGACCTGTACACTGCAGCGGATGATTTGTTGCAACCAGCCCACTCTATGCGGCACCTTTATGACAAATCTCATTAAAGGTCTCGTACTAATTTAGCAACGACGTTCAGGGGAGCCCAGGGAGGTTAATGCCAGGACGACAGACAAAGGATACGACGTTTAATTTCCCTTCAAGTCCCATCCCCCTCCTGCCTAGGTTTGAGAAATTCCAGGTCTCAAATAGGATAACAATCCTGAAACGAAAGAGGGAGTGCGGAGTGTAGACCTAAATTGCCTGATATTGAACAAAGTTGCAGAGCTTCCTAGCACACGGAAACCCAGCTCAGGAGCTGCTCTCGAGCCCAGACAGAGTACATAGTTACATACTCCATCTACCCTGTAAATCTGCTCATGTATACCTTAATATCACATTTCACTCTAGATGAGACAGGGAAACACTCACAAAGTTGTCTTCCTCGTCTCCGGAATCTCCTATGACCTATTGACCTATCTATCCCCTCAACCCACTTTTTCTACTCACTTGCAGATAGAGATCTGCGCCTAATGCAATGCAATCTGTGCTCACGCCACACCAACCACCCTCCCAAACTCATCAACCCAATTGTTTCTCGATTCTCACCGAGTGATCGAGACAACCCAAAAGAAAAAAAAAAAAAGTAAAATAAGCTCTCCTTATTAGAAAGAAAGCTTGAAAATGAGTTTGTGGGTTTCCACTCCGTATGGGTATCAAATCATCCAGAATCCCTTGTGAGACCGGAATCTTAAAAACTAACGTCGAATTGCTTAGGTATGCCCTGGTCTTCGTGTAACCACGACATTCATTTATCGACAATGACAACGCTCCCCTAATGCAAGGGTTTTGCTCTTCTACCTATCACATCGCTCTCGAGGTGGGGTTGACTCGATGGACACGAACGACAGTTGCATGGCAATGATGTGCTGGCACATGTGCTACTGCATTTGAGTACCCCATAGATAGATAAAAGTGCTGTTAGGTTGGATCGAGGCGAGTTGGGCGGGCTTACTTACAGATAGTACGGCCTATTGTCCTCACGCTGAGTGACTATGTATCTACGGGCAACCTCCATACGATCGTTGAACTCTAGGTACGACTCGCTTATTGTAACTTGATTATTTGTTAGGGGTATTTGGAGAAGTATATCCAAGCCAGACTTGATTCTGTACTGATAGCATATTGCCAGGATCACTGCGTGATTTTACAGCTAGCAGAGTTTGAGCACTATTTTCGCCTCTCTTATTTTACTGCATCGACTGTTTGCCCCACGAGCCGTTCTTTCCAGGAAAGTTCCGTCAAGGAAAGGCGTTTCGCTTTTTATACCCCGCCTGCCGCTCCCCTGCCTTATCCCACACTGGTTCTTGTAACTTACCCTGCCCTCATCGCTAGTAGCGCCTACCAGAAAGTGGTGTGGTCTCGGTGACGACGATATTGGATGTGCGTGATACCGAGGGAGAGGGAGATGGAGACGGTGACGAAATCGGGGTAGGGGATGGAGAAATGGACGCGGACGGCATTGCGCTGCCTGAGCCGTTGATTGATCTACCAGCAGGGGCATAGGTGGTTGTGGTGAAGTTGCATGAGGTGAGAATGTCGTATGCGTCTGGTTTTTTCAGTGTGTTAGTATTCCAATTGTTCAACTTCCATTCGCAGAACAGGGACGATGGTTAGGTATACCGTTATCGTGCGGATCAGCATCATCATTATCTTCATCGCCGTCTTCTTCATCTGAGCCATCATAATCGTCATCGCGCGGATGATCAGTTCTGTACTGTGCAATACACGCTTCGCATTGAGGGACGCGGGTATCTGCTTGGTCCGAGCGGCAAATGCAATCCATCTCAGCGGTGTCGTTGTCATTCTGTCGGTCACATTGATCTGCAACGCTTACAACAAGCTCGCAGGCTGTGCGGCACATATCGGGGACATCGTCGCGGTCCAGCTCGGCTGCTAGGCCAACGTTGCCGGCGAGCATGAGGCCGGCAAGGGTAAGGACTTGGTGGATGCGCATTGTGGCTATCAGTTGCTATTGACTGGGTGGATGTTGGCTGATTGGTGACCTTGAGAGGGGGTGCAATTTACCACGTAGGGTTTTAACAATTCTTTATGTTTGCCCACTTAATTCCTTTGGGTGGTTCCGACATTGCGCGTTCCGAACTCTATGGGACGATTTATGACGGTGCCGAGAGCGTTGGGATGATCAGAATTACATGCCACTGGCGGGCGGATGATGTATATCGAAGACGAATGGAGTTGTCCTCGGGGCCTGGAGGGGCAGAAGCCCCGATGAGCCTTGGGCTGAAGCGACAGGGCCACCGATCCCTTACATTGTGTAGGGTTGTTGACCACTGAAAGCCATTGTTTGTCCGTCAAGGTGGCCCAATCCGGCGGCTTTCATACCACCATGGCAGGATGAGGCAGGCATTAAACCTAAAGTGAGAAGCCCAGGTTTATTCATGAAGTTCTCTTGGGTTTGATCCAAGGTTTGCTGGGTCCATGGCGTTGGAAGTCAGTAATGGTACATGGTTCTGATGTAGTTAGCAAGATCCCATCGATGACTAGAACAAGCACGGAAAGCCCACTCATAAAAAAAACAGTATAAATTTAGCCGACAAAACTAAGATGTTCTTGCTTGTGTAGTACGTAGATACTAGTATAGATGCCTAGTTTGACGGGGAACCCAAAATAGGAGCTCTTGTCAACCAATGAAAGCGGTTAGATGAACCTTGGGTGATTCGCGTGATGATGAAATCAATATCTCAGGTCAAATGATTGGGCCGTTTCCGATGGTCTGATATGATAACCCCTCACTGAAACCTGGCAACCGTCTTTGTTTCATCCTCTGCGAATTGATTTGATTGATAGCGAAGCGATAATGGCACGAACATCGGTTGGTAAAATGTCGTGGGAAGGGTATGCTCTGCTGTCGGCTCGGGACGCGAGCCCCGCATTCATCCCGACCTTCATCTATGGCACAGCCTGGAAGAAGGACCACTCCGCAGACCTCGTCCACCAAGCAATAACAGCCGGTTTCCGTGCCGTTGATACTGCCGCCCAACCAAAGCATTACCGGGAAGACTTGGTCGGCGACGGCATACGTAGAGCTATCAGCGATGGAGTTATTCGCCGCGAGGATCTATACGTACGTCGAAACTCGCTATATACTGTTGGTGCGTTCGAGCGCTAAACTAGTGTCAGATTCAAACGAAGTTCACATCTGTCCATGGCCAGAATCCGGATGACATGCCGTACAACCCGAAAGACAGCATCACAGACCAAGTTCATGCGTCTGTAAAGTCATCTCTCTACAATCTTCGTCCGTCTGCTGCGTCCGAGAGTGCTGATGAGACGTATATCGACACTGTCGTCCTTCATTCGCCTCTTCCCACCATGGCTCAAACATTGGAAGCATGGACGGCGTTGGAAACGTATGTCCCACGGGTTATTCGCAACTTAGGCATCTCAAACACCACTCTTCCCATTCTCAAGGACCTCTTGTCGTTGGCAAAAGTCAAGCCTGCTGTGGTACAAAACCGGTTCTACGGCGGCACGCAATTCGATGTGCCACTCCGCGCGTACTGTCGAGAGCGGCAACTTGTCTACCAAAGCTTCTGGACCCTGACAGCGAACCCCGAATTGGTTCGGTCAGAACCGGTCCTGTCTCTTTCCAGGGAAGCGGGTGTGTCTTCGGCGGTGGCATTGTATGGGCTTGTCCTGGGCCTCGGACGTGCAACTATTCTGAACGGTACGACCAAGAGGGTGCACATGGAGGAGGACCTGGCTGGGCTAAAGAGCCTGGAGCGGTTCTCTAGCAAAAATGCCGAAGACTGGAGAAGTCATCTCGAAGATTTCCAGCAACTCACTGGAGACCATGTTTTTTTGCAGTAGAGGCTGAGTAGTCACAAAACTTATGAATGTAGTATTGGTCTCAGACACAATAAACCCTTTGTCAGTTCTTTGTCATTATCGAGGACGTGATCGGAGTGTGAATTTACCGCTTCGAGATGCTCGAGTCTGACACATGTCACGTGAGTGACTAAGCATACCACCAATCAGGTTTCAGTCTAGTATTTGACTTCATTCAAGTTCAGTCGGCCGCCAAGCCATGACTTCTTTGGACAAGAAAAGAAAATCACGACCCTTTGTTTTTCATCTTGAAGACTGTGCCCATTACCTCACCGGATCTCTGTACATACTACTCCCATCCACTCTTTGCTCCTAGCGGTTCCTGTCAACCCGAGTGCTTGTTCTCCACCGCCTCCGAACAGTGTGACACTAGGACAGCCTTTTTCTCAGTCACTGCCGCCTTTTCTGCGGCTGTCAATGCCAGTCTATCAGCCTTGATGCTGAGCCCCAATTGATCCGTCTGCTGTCGCACTTCGCTTACAGGCAATCCAACTTCTGACAGAGTCAGCAGCCGTAATTTTCTCGCCCATCCTCCTCTGGCCGAACCGTTGTCCGCTCTAGTGTCAACCGCGCCCGTCGCGTAGCGGCGATCCATCATTTTCCTGCTGCTATCGGCCATCTCGCTTCACCCCTTCAAGTTTCTTTGGTCATCTTCTGAGCGATATCATTCATAATCAACGCATCTTGGCCGTCTCGACGATATTTCTCCTGTGATCCCTCTGTCGAGAACTTGTGCCGAGTCGCATTCCCTTTTCTCACCCCGCAATATATCCATCCCGCTCCGAAACCGAAAGGCTGTGAAATATTCGAAGCTTGGTCTATCAGGGTATACGGTCTTCGTCGAAACGCATCTCTGCAACCCAAGGGAGCGGTCTATTTCAGTGATAAGAAGCCAGCCGCTTGTCGACCGTTGACTCTTCCCAACGCCTGCAATGAGCCCTCAAGGCGTAAACCGCAAAAGACCTGCTCCCGGCACATCCCCCGTCGTTCATCCCCAGCTGGGCCAGCTCCCAAACTATCCGCCTGCCTCCGGATCCCCATTGTCTAACGAGCAATTCCTACAATGGGGCCAGAATCCGGCGTCCAATACCGTCGCTGCCCCGTCCTTCCCCGCTCTTAACTCCTACAACACCGCCGCCGGTCAAGCAGCGCCAACGCAAGACATTTCTAGCGCCTCTACAGCATCCACCCAGATCGCACGTAGGCAGCCTGCAAATCAACTGGCGAACCGAAATCGCGCCTACGAGCAACCATCGGCGTCCTTTCCCGACCAAGATGCTGGATCTGGTGAGTCAGGCGGTTGGTCGGAGAGCCTAGAAGAGCTTTATCAACGTGCAAATGCTGCGAAGAGAGAAGCGCAGGCCAAGCGGAAGCAGATACCACCATTTGTACAGAAACTGAGCAGGTAGGTTTTACTCTGATGATTCAATGCTGTTTACGGCAAAAACTGACTTTCCCCTCTAGCTTCCTCGACGAGTCGAAAAATACCGATTTGATCCGATGGTCTGACGACGGTAATTCCTTTATTGTTTTAGACGAGGACGAGTTTGCGAAAACCCTAATTCCGGAGCTCTTCAAACACAACAATTATGCGTCCTTCGTTCGACAGCTGAATATGTACGGTTTCCATAAGAAAGTGGGTCTTTCGGATAATTCGATGCGTGCCAGCGAGCGAAAGAACAAAAGTCCTAGCGAGTATGCCAACCCATACTTCAAGAAAGGCCACCCCGAGCTGTTGTGGTTGATCCAGAAACCCAAGAACGCCGCAGGGCAAGGCAGCAAGACTGGGAAGGGCTATGTCCGCGTGAAGACGGAGGAAGCTGAGCATGAGAACGAGGAATTTGACGAAGAGAATGCCGGGCCGTCTCGGGACGACAGTGCCCGTAATCGACAGCTATCTTTGATTGCCCAACAGCCTCTCCCTAAGGACCAGTTTACGAGTGTTTATCGAGAGCTGCAAGCAATACGTCAACAACAGCAGGTTATCTCCAACACTATAAACAAGCTACGAAGGGAACATGAGCAGCTCTATGCGCAGGCCGCGAACTTCCAAGAGCAACATAACCGCCATGAGAATTCGATCAATGCTATACTCACTTTCCTCGCAACTGTCTACAACCGGAGCCTCCAAGGACAGGAAGGACAGAACCTCGCCAACTCCTTTGCTGGGGCTATATCACAGGATCAAGGCAATGTTGTTGACATGGATGACTTTTCGTTGAGCACATTGGGTGGCATGAATAGCCCTGGTGGGCCGCGGTCTATGAAGAAGCAGCCCTTGCTTCTCAAAGCACCGCCAACATCAGAGCGGCATGGTCGTGCTACGACGCTTTCACCTGCCGCAAGCGGCTACGAGCGCTCACAGTCTCGTACACATGTGCGGCACCCGAGTGCGCAGTCTGGACAAGTAGAGGAGGTTTTTGATGCCAGCCCTCGATCAAAAGACTCACCCGCTTCCCAAAACCAACATTACCCACAACGTGACATCATGTCCGTCATTCAAAACACGAACGCCCGAAACGGCATCCCAACTACGTACTCCGACTTCCCGAACGTGTTATCATCACTTGAAACTTCTGGTGGTAACGTTCCTCTCACTGCCAACCAACGTGAAGACATGCTACGTCTCATGGCCAATGAGACTAGCACCGCTGATCCTGGCGGAAATATGTCTCAGAACAATGCGCTGGTCACCCCGGTGCCCCCGCAAATGCCACATAGCTACTCTAACCGCCTGGCCAACACTCGGTCCGAAATCGACAACTTGATGAAAATGCAAGCCGAACAAGACCGCTCCGTGCAAAACCTCACCAACCTCCTACAACCTCTCAGTCCGAATGGCACCATCCCGGGGATCGGCGCTGACGGGAACATCCCACCGCCACCTTTAGAACTCGATCAAATATTTCACAACGACTATTTCACCGACTTCGCAGACTATGACCAGCACAACAAGGGCGCTCTAGACTTCAGCGACCCCACAGCATCTGGCCAAGCACCGGCACCAGTAGAACCGCCAGCGCCGGCAGGCACAGATGACCCGATCATCAAACAGGACGGAAACGACCTCTTCGACTTCGACCACTTAGCCGGTGACGGCGAACTCTTTGGCACTTCCCACCAACCCAGCCCCGGATTCTACGCGGGCTTCGATAACAACTTCGGCACTGCAAACACAAGCAATCCTAACCAAGGGAACCAAAACCTCAGCGGACCAGGCCGCGTCGTGGAGACACTCACAGACAGCGAGTCCACGAGCCCCAGCAATACCATCGACGACACGAGCCAGTATACGGGCTTACTAGACACGGGGTATGATTCTCAAGGAGGAAAAAGGAATGGTGTGGCGAAACGGCGGAAGAAAGCTTAGGCTTGTCGACTTTGAAGCTATTTTCTCCTTTTCTAATGGCCCATCTATATATTATTACTACTTTCTTATTCCCTTATTGTCCCTTCCTCTCCCAAACATACTCACGAGAACCCCCATCTAGTTAGAACTTGAAGAGATTTTATTAACCAAACAAGAAACGATGCGATGATCAAATCTACCCTCTTTCTCCTTATATAATTAGAAACATAGTATTCGGACAGCGTACAGTACAGATAGAAGAAGAATTGATCACTAGAGCCTGTATCTAAGACAGATAATACATTATCTAGTATAATGTCTTTCATCTTTGGTATCAACAGGAAGAGCCATTTGTTTATCTTTATCTACAATGAAAAAAAATCCAACATGTTATCTCCTCGACCACTCCAGATCCCCCACCCTTCCCTTCTTCCTCTCACGTTCACGATCCCTTTCTAATCCTCTTCGCTTCCCCCTCTTCTCCCCGGCAATCTCTCTCTCCTTCTCGCGCGGATCAATAACCATCAGCGTATCAACGTCCTGGTGATCACGCTTCCAATTGAGATCTTTGCCTAACGTATCGCGCCCGAATTGCAATTGGTGCGATAGCCAGCCGCTATCATTTGCGTCGTCGTCGGCAGTGTTGTTATCGGCTCCGCCGGCTGCGGCATCGTTGGTATCCCAGGTTTTGCATGATTGGCAGTTGGCGATGAAGTGGAGGTCGCAGAGCTGGGATTCCTCGTCTTCGTCTTCGTTTTCTGCTGGTTCGGGTGCTGCGGTGTGTGATGAAGAGGACGGTTTCTTATTTATTATTGTTGTTGTTGTTGTGGCGGAGGTAGCAGCAGTTGAATCGGCGTTCTCGAGCTTGGATCTAAAGGCGTTGAACATTTTGAGCGCTTCCGCCTCGGCACTGTTGCTGCTGCTGAACCCTGTTATACCATTTGAGGTGGATTTGGAGCTTCCCGGCGGCGGTCGTTTACGGCCGCGGATCGCTGTCTCCGGGATCATGGCCTCGAGCGTGGATTTGGGTTTGGAGGAGGCGGCGGGTGCTTGGACGGTGCGGCGCATGGAGGCTTTAATGTTCTCAATTTCAGCATTTGTCCGTGACAGAAAGGATTGTCTTGGTTGTTCGGGAGTTGGGGAGCGTTCTGGGGATTCTGGGTCGGGGAGTGGCAGTTGGTTAGAGTGGTCTGGTGTCTTTGGTCGGTCGACAGGCTTGAGTAAGGGCTGGCGCACTCGTTTTGGTGATGGGGATCGAGGTCGCTTGCGGGTTGGCGAGGATGACTTCTTCGTGGAAGGTTCCTTCTCTGGGAGTTTCGTGTCCGTGACGAGCGCAGGATTGAATTTGGGCTTCGCAGGCCGAATAGGCATATCCTCCTCATCTTCCTCATCGTCCCCACCAAAACTCAGTAGAGCCTTCCCAGGCTTACCCTTCTTCTTCTTCTTTGCCGCCGGCCTCTCCTCAGTCTTTGGTCCCGTAGCCGTAACCTGCCTCTTCCTAACCTTGCCCGTAAGGGGGCCTAGCTCGCCCACCTCACAAGATGTGATCTTCACCGGATACACCGGCCTCTCCGTCCCCTCGACGCGCTCCGCATCCGCAATCTTCAGCATGTTGTACAGCGTATCTCCCTCAATGCGCCCGAAAAGCGTACACTGCCCATTCAACTCGCGCTCCGTATTCGCCAACGTGATAAAGAACTGACTCCCATACGTGCCATCCTCGCTCTTCGCCATCCCCACCAGGCCGCGCCGATTATACCGTAATCGACTGTGCAGCTCATCGCGGAGGACGACTTTTTCGTTCGGGTCGCGCGCGTCTGGGTCGTACTCAAATTCTGGGTACTCGTAGATGGAGGTTCCGCCGGACCCTGTACCTGTTGGGTCGCCGCCCTGGACGATGAAGTCGGGGACAATGCGGTGGAAGATTGTCCCCGCGTAGTAGTTATCCATACAGTGTTGGAGGAAGTTGCGGCATGTTAGCGGGGTTTGGTTTGCGAAGAGGGCGATGTGTAGTGGGCCGAAGGTTGTATTTAAGGTCGCCGATGCGGTGGGTGATGGTTCTGTGGTGTAGTGTGAGGACATTTTGTTGGGTTGGGAGGGTTTGGGATTTCGGTCGGCGTGAGTGGAGGTTGAAAGGGTTGAGCTCTGGAGCTGCGAGGCGGAGGTCGGAGCCCCTTAAGGATTTGATTACCCCTCTATAAAGCTCAGGCAAAAGGTAGAGATTTCCCTGTTGAGAGAAAAATGAAGTTGTGTGCCTTGATAAGGCAAGGCCAAGGTTGATCGCGCAAAGGATGAAAAGTGGTGAAGGTGAAGCTTTTCGGGGAAGTTTCGGTGGGTTCACGTCATCTCCGCCGAGCCAAGCAATTTATACAACGCATCAACAACATTCCCGATTAGTGGACAAGAACTTTTAGTATCGTTCTATCAGGTATTGAGATAAGTCTTTAGTTTGATTATCACAGACACTGAGAAATATCCTTTAGAATACATTGAGCAGATTGAGCCAAATTGAGCATCTCAAGAGGGCAGTAATCAGTAACATCATAGATAGACAAAAGAAAAAAGAAGAGGAAATGATTGATAGGGACGACATAATCATCTGATTTGCTGTGAGGAGGTGAGTTGAATAGTCGATGCGCAAATATCGTTAATTACTGTGGTGCCTGGTGAGAATCTTCCAAGTCCATTATGTATTTCCCGAAGCGGGAGCTGCTGCAGCCTACAGAGTCCGGGTGGGATATAGAGATAAACCATACCATTTGCCACCTGGGCAATTATCCATGACTTCCATGAAGGGTTCGGCGAATCATCACGCTACAATCTTATCCCAAACCATATGCGTTTCGGAGGATGCCTGATCTGGTGTTCAAGGTGCGCCATGGAACTGAACCTGCGAGTGGAGCTGCCCTCGAACTCGAATAACCGTCTCGGAAGAGGTGAGTTTACGGTGGGGGCCAATCGAGCTAGGATTCAGGTTAGTCTGGGTCCCAAGGTCTGATTATGCTGCGGGAAGCTTTATGTACCAGTGGATGGGAACTTGCGCTGACAACACGCCACTCGGTTCAACAACAAGCTTCTGTGTCAGGAGCTGCTTCCGCTCGCGATGATTGACTCGAAATGGTGGGAGAGGGATCCATATGTACATACTTAGTTCCTGGATTATGGCGGTGCAAATAGTAGCCCTATGTGTCTCGCACAGCCACAAAGTGGAGGATGGTCCTATCGTGCCTGCCTAATTGAGCTAGCATCTATCAGCCCTGCGGGCATAAAGTCCCCTCTCCCCCTCCTCAAAAATCTACTTCATTCCTTTTGACTTGGCTTTCAAGATCCAGTCTCGAATTGTCATACCAACCCACCATGGCTTCTCAAGACTACTACAGTGACACCAAACGCTTCGATGGGGCCGGCCAGAACCCCATTCCATCATACCCCCCTGCGCCAGAGCAGGCACAGACCCCTCTTTCCCCTGCGTTGGGATACAACACCTACCAGCCACAGTACGATCCTGGGTCCCGATACCCACCTCAGCCTCAGCCCTACTACCAATATCAGTATCCGTCCACTGGCTACAGCGAACAATATCAACAACCTCCACCTCCATATCCTCAGCAACCATACCCAGAGCAACAGCCTTACCTAGGGCAGCAGCCATACCCACCTCCACAACCAGGCTACGCTCCCACCGCTGCTGGCCCCGAAGGCCCAAATAATGACACAGATGAGCGCGGTGTCCTCGGTGCCGTAGCCGGCGGTGCAGCAGGCGCGTACGCGGGGCACCAAGTCAATCACGGCGTTATGGGAACCGTGGGCGGGGCAATTGTCGGCTCACTGGCTGAAAGTGCAATCAAGAAGGAAAAGAAAGAGAGGAAAGAGGGGAAAGAAAAGAAATCTCGATTCGGGTTTCACCGTCGTGGCTCGTCCTCTTCCTCATCTTCCGACTCAGAGAAGGAAGAAACCAAGAAACCAAAACCTGCCCCATCTCCGCCGCAGCATAAAGGCAACTTCTCCGCCTCATCATCTTCTATTGGTCTGCAGGGGAACTATGAGCTTGTTGCATCCTGCCGCTCTCGCTCGGGCCACCAGCATGAATCGACGTTACCGCTGAGTAGCGTACTGACAAACGAATTTGGACATTTTAAGTGGAGGCGTAATGGAAACTTTGGGGCTTCGGCGAAGAATGCTCGGCTGACCGAGGGCGGCCGGGTGCTGGAGGCGGAGCTGGCAGATGGGAAAGGGGGTTGGAGAAGGGATTGGGTAAAACTCGATGAGAGGATCAGTAACAATGATGGACATCTGGTTTTTTTGGATTGATAAGTATCACGATTGGGATGACACCGGTTAGTCTTAAACGCGGATGTTTTAATACTGATCACGAGTTCATTTTTTTATTGAATTTGGATATCACGATACCATGAGCTAAATCGTAAGGACATTAGACATGAGTAACCATACTGCGGTCTCAAACGTTAAGAATGCTCTAAGCAGAGGCCTTGTTCTCAGCAACCTCTGCCGCTGCCGCTGCCGTAGCAGCGCCAGCAGATCCCTTCTTCGCGATGCGGAACCCACCAAGAAGCAAGAAGGCCGCCTGGAGTCCCAGAATAACAGCCAGGGTAACCATGGCACCAATGACACCAGCCACAGGTCTGGAAATACCACCGTCGCCCTTAGACGTAGCATCCGCAGAGGCAGAGTCAGAGTCGGAGTCCGACGAAGAAGACGAAGAAGCACACTCCCCATCCGTGTTGCCGCAGACCTCGCAGAACTGCTCCGTTGTCATAACGGCGATCTTCTCAGTCTGCTCAACGAAGGCCGACCAGGGGATCGTGGCGCTGGACTGGCCATAGAGGCGATACTCTGTGGGAGTCGAATCTCCATTAAGAGTGCCGTTGTGGAAGGTGAAGCGGACGCTGATGTCCGAGGTCTCGGGGAAAGAGTCCGAGGTCGAGTTCGTCACGAGCTCCCAGACCATCGAGGAAGCATAGTCCGGGATACCCGTAAAGTTCACGTCCGCAGCAGGGAGTTGAGCGAGACCAAAGTACGAGAGGAAAGTGCCGTACGAGCCGAACTCGACGTGCAGTTTGACCTCGCCCTCCGAGGTGACGGTCTCGTTGAGGCCCATGAGCATTTCAGCGGCAAGGTTCGAGCCCGCAATGGCGCGGATGGGCTCAGAAGTGTTGTAGGCCAGGTTGTACTGCTCGATGTTGGCGAGGAGGAAGGCCTGCTGGAGCTGGGACTCTGTTGGGGTGTTGGAGGTGTTGTGGATGGAGCCGACGTTGAGATAGTCGAAGATACTGTAGGCGTTCTTGAAGCTCATGTCTGACTCCGAGAAGGAGGTGTTGATGAGTGGGGCGAGGGACTGGTAGAAGTCCCTGGTGGACTCGAGGAGGTTGTTGTAAAGCTCGGAGCTGTAGTAGTTGTTGCTGCTTACGATGGCATTCTGGCAGTCGGTGGTCGACTGTAGCCAGGCGCTGTCTTCACTGCTGGCTCCTGAATCAATCAGGGAGAGCGGGATGAGCTGGTATCCGTTTAACGGCGCTTCGATAGTGGTTCCATTCGCGAGCTCCTGGCTGGAGACGGAGCCGACAGGTGGGTAGACACCCTGCAGGAACCCCGTGGCAGAGTTCTGGAGCACATCGTCGGAGGGCGCAGATGCAGTGAGCTGGTCGAGGTCAACAATTTGCTCGCTGATGCCGTCAATGTACTGCGAGGAGGTCGAGTTGATGTAGAGGTCGTGGTAGGAGGAGCCGGTCGTGTAGACCTGGCTGTATCCCAGGTCAGTGAGCTTGGTGTTCTTGAGGATCTTTGCAGTGCGGTCACCGTGGCGTGCAAAGACATAGGCCCCGAGGACCTTCTCAGCAGAGACGTGAGCAATTGACATGGCCGAGAGGGCCAGAAGCTGAGTGGAACGCATGATGGCAGTAGTAGTATGATAACTGGACCAAAACTGAAGTGCAACCCGCTCGATCGAACGCTGGAGGGGAGCGGGGGTGGTGGAGGGGTTAAATACGGTCCATTCCGGCCAACTCTATGCGGGACAGAGTTCCGTTCGTTATCAAGGTTGGAGTTTAGTATTGAGAATTCCAACTTTGAGTCAATTAACTCCAGGGTGGGGCCATGTCTGCCCGAGTGCGCTTCTTCATATTCCTCCTCGGATATAGTCCCTCTGGAGCAATGTCCGCGGAAGTGCGCCCAGCTTCAAGATGCTTATCGAATCCGATGCGAGCAAGGACGGGGTGCGGGGACTCAAAATGCCCTTGTTCAAAGTTTGCATAGACTATTGCTCAACCAGGCAAAGTCGAGGAAGCCAGCGGAGAAAATATTAGCTAATGATTGCACACTGAGATTGTAGAGTTTCAATTGCTATTGGATGACAGAATTCTCGTCGCCGGAGACCTTTCCGGCCTCCAGAGCAAGATCAAGTTATCGGGCGTACCCGTCCGCCGCAAGGGCAGCCTCTGACAAGGACATTTTCGCCGAATGGCGAGTCAAAGTTTAGTAGTGGTCTTGACAACGCCAGGAGTGCTTGACGTGCTTATCTTTCTTGGCGAATATGTGGCCAAGACGGAGGCGCGATCTGATAATCAGTTCGAATAAATCATCTCAAAGACAGCCCTGGAGGCTGGGGGCTTCCCCACTCTTATCATGTCACGCAGAGATGCTCTGACCGGGGCCCCCACCTCTGACCATTTTGTTCGTGTCGAGAAATCATTTGCTCCGTCCTGCCGTCGTTTAGCGACCTATCCGAATTATCTACTCTGCATGGGCAGCATGACAGGTGATCACGAGAGGTACATTATATTCATTAATTTCGAGATTCACCCACGTTATCGTACCAATCACGCCTTTCCGCCCATCAACTCGCATCCGTTTCGAACAACTCCCACCAATCCTCCAGTCTGAACAGTCTCCGATCCGCCGGCGGATAGACGCCATTCAATTTCTGCTAACCCTTCTAACCAGGTTATCCGTGTCTGGGCTGGGACCTCGATCTGTTGCAGCTGCTCGCCTAGAGCAGCGAGAATATCTGCAAGGGCAAGGCCTTTGTTGATTTTCAATGTGTTTAGGGTATTGAGGCATGATGTGACATCGCTTGTTGCAAGGAGTGTGGTCATGATCTCTTGGATATCGGAGGGGTGGGGAGCGGCAATGCAGTCGTATATCGTCTCGTTCGTGATGGTCTCGGGTTCTGGAATGGGTTCGTCTTTGGGGGCGTTCTTCATTGGGAGTGGTTTGCCTGGCATGGGTTAGTATCACTTCTTTCCACGTGAAGTTTGTGGACTACTCACTGCTTGCATGGCAGGCTTGAAGCACATTGAGAGCACGGCGCATGTCACCACGGCTCAATGTGACCAAGCTATCCACAGCATCCGGTTGGATCCGCACTTCTTCCTTCTCAACCACCTTGTCGACAAGGACCCGTATATCCTGCTCTTTGAGCGGACTGAACCGAAATCGAGTACAACGGGAGAGAAGCGCCGGCGAGAGCTTGTGTGTGTAGTTGGCGATAATGCAAAAGCGAGTGTTTGCAGTATACCGTTCCATGATTCGGCGCAGCGCCATTTGCGCGGTGGAAGTCATGGCATCGGCCTCATCAAGGATAATCAATTTGAAGGACGCGAGCGACGACTTGCCGGTGGCTGATGGAGCCATTGAGAAAATCTGTTTCGTACCTGCGAGGCATCAGCGATCTGCTCTCTCTACCAGACGCCCGATAGGTTACTCACTGGCAAAGGTCTTGATCTGTTCCCGGACAACGTCAATTCCTCTATCGTCACTAGCATTAAGCTCGAGCACCATCTGCCGCACGTTCTTGGTGCCGTATATCCGGCGAGCGAGCGCAAGGATTGTGGATGTTTTACCCGTACCGGGAGGACCGTAGAGGAGAAGGTGTGGTAATTGCTGTTTTGATATCAGAACATCTTCTTGTTTCCAAGGGGTTAGATGCGTACGTTGGCTTCGACGAAACGGTTAATGGTAGCTAGGATATCCTTGTGACCGGAAACATCGTCGAGGGAATTCGGGCGATACTTTTCCACCCTAGATGGGTTAGCTGGCCTGAACAGCGGTTTGGATGAATTGACACTCACCAAGGCAGGTTATCTTGAGCTTCCACTGGTAAATCTGCGGCAGCTCTCTTATATTTTCCACCGGTATTATCAGAGCTGGACTGGATGGCGTTCCTGGACGGAGCGTCCACGTCCATCTCATCCTCGTAGTCGGACATGATGATCAGAATGCGATTCTTTTCCAAAATTATTTCGGAGATAATATAAAGAAATCAAGATAACGAGTGGAATTGGTGGTGTTGAAGAATCCGTGAATCTCGACGCGTCGAGACCCAGCAGCGCGTAAAGAGGTTCGGCGCCGGAAAATCTAAGAAGCTCCAAACCTGGCCCAGCGACTGGTGCGTGCGGTGATGACATGCGCAACTCCCACTAGGTAGCAGCACCGCCCTCCACTCCCGCCAACACAGCTCTCATCCTCAAGACAGGCTCTCGGGGACTGAATTGCTTCGATTACCACCATACACAATGCCCGTATGTCTCATAACAAAGCTATTTGTCTTCCCAGCTACACGATTGTCCCACTGACAGCGACCAGGCATACCACTCCATCTTCCTCGAGGACCGGGACGTCCCCGTAATAGGTACGACCAATGCGCTTTTCCCCGGATTTCACACCAGATAAACACATACGCACCCTGCACTCAGATAAGATCTCCATGTTTTCTCGACTAACCGCTCTATCTCCGGTTTTCAACAGGCAACTTCCCAGTCCTACCCCTCCGCACCCGCACACGCGGCCCCGCATATACCCTTCCTAGCCTACCTGCCAGCGCCGACATCGACGTACAACCAGACAGCGAGTCGTACGACTGTGTTGACGAAATCCTATCACTCTTCCGGGCGAATGTCCTCTTCCGGAACTTCGAAATCAACGGGCCTGCCGACCGCATGCTTATCTACGGAACATTGTTTATTACGGAGTGTCTGGGCAAGGTGAAGCCTGCTATGACAGTGAGGGAGGCGGAGAAGGTAATGCACTATTTGAAGAGACGGGAATAGTCGTGGGAATGTCATATATTCTAACTGTACGGTTAGGCTCTAACCAATGTTGCGCTCGATAACTTCGCTATTCCCGGTGATGTGTCGTTCCCGCTAAACCAGGCTTTTGAGCCTCCGCGGGATCGCCAGGATGCTGAGACGCTTCGATCGTGCGTTTCCCAACCCTATCGCCGCTATGGTTGACTATTGCTAACGGCATGCGTGCTAGATACCTCTCCCAAGTGCGACAGGAGATTGCGATTCGGTTGCTGGCGAGATTATACCCTGGCGGTGTTGGTCCTTCAAAGGTTCGTTGCGCTCTTCCGTACCCAGCTAGGTTACTCTTAGAGGCGCAATTCTTGCTAACGAAGAGGTAATAGTTCTGGCTTAGTTTCACGAAGAGAAAGTTCATGGGAAAGAGCTTCTAAGGTGGCTTACTTTGTTTCGTCGTGCCCAGAGTGAAGAGTTGACGGTTGCTCCCTAACTACGAATCTTTAAATGCAATAGCTCGTACATAAACATCCAAGAGCCATATCTACAGAACTACTAAGTAAATCTGGATATGTGTGGTAGCCCTTCTAAGGTCGACGGTTGAACCCCAGTCCAAGACTCTATACACCTCGTTCCAAAAGCGAGGCTTTGTCTAGACTGGTAGATATATTCTGCATACAGAATCTAATGTACAATATGCACATGCTTTTGGTGTGTTCATAACTTCATCTCAACATCTGCGCTTGTTGTGTCCGTCGGTGTGGCATTCGACTGCGCAAGCGCGACCTTTCTCCTCTTGCGACTCGGGTTCCCAGCAGCCTGAATGAACCCTGACGTGGGGAGAACCCGGATTGCATGAAAGATGTAACCCTCTGCACCTCCTCGGCCCGACATCATTGGATGCGTGCGGCCAGGGAGAACCTGCCACGGCCGTACTCGCACCGTCTCAAGCGTTGGCGCAAGAAGCAAGGTCGGGTTGACAGAGAATTCTGCGCCCAATTCGGGGAATTCGCCAGTTTGTTCATCCGTCTCGCCCGGCTGTTTTTGCTCTTCTAGTTCTCGCTTCCTGTTGATATATGCTGTTTTCCGGGCTGTGGAGTAGAGGTCTGCGATTTCGGTCAGGGGTTCGATTGTGGGTGAGTAGATGACCACAGACGCTGAGCCTGATAGGAGGGGCACGGTATGCTGGAGGACACTTTCTGGATCCATGAGTGTGGCGACGACGAGGCCGTCATAGCCGCCTGCTCGGACTTCATTGACGACGCTCTGCACACGCGACCATCGGTTTCTTTTCCGGTGGTATGCGCCGCGTTTGTTTGTTTTAAGGGCAGCTAACTCTGCCTCTGGAATAATAGCCGGTTCCTCGGCGTAGATCGGATCAGCCTCGGGGTCGAGAAGTTGGAGCCACGAGATGGTCTTTAGATGAGTGAAGAGGGGATGTGATTCGTCGGGGTTGTTTTGATCGTAGCCGAAGTATTTGAGCAAGGATGCGTTCGCTTGCTTGTTCGCGTGGATAAGGGTTACTGTGTTTCCAGTTGCGGACATTTGTGCTGGGCGTTGTGTGCGTTGCGCTTGCTTTGTAGTCTCATCATCTACACTGCCGTCCCGTGCAAGTGGTTGTTGGTCTAGTCCTCCATTTTCTTCCTCAATTTCTGATTCTTCTTCAGGGTGAAGCAGACCCATCCTTTCTGCTATCGCCGCAAGAACCAGACCTCCCGTTTCGTCCACTACCAGATAGCGACCATTGGGCTTCGATAATGTCTGTTGTAATGTAGCATCGCCGCCATGGTGCACATTTCCCCAGGACCCGAGTAACCCCATAAGCTCGTCACGCATCTCCATACTCTTATTCGCCGACTCTCTATTCTCGAGCATATAGTTTATGAGGGCGCTGACGTCCATTGGGAAAACCGTAAACCGCTTCATGTATTTCTTCTGTTTGCGCAGTGTGTATTTGGCGAGTGAAAAGGCGGTCTTCTGGTCTATAGCACTATGCGACTCCAATATTTTCGCGATAATGTCTTTTCCCGCAGCTGTTGAATTCCTTTTCAAGGCTTCGATCTCCTCCAACGTGAGTTTCTGAGTCGAGGCATCGTCGACGATCTCGCGATTCGTGCGCAGGGGCAGGCCCTCCTCATTGACTTCAACATCATCATCGCCTTCTCCTTCTGTTATCAGGGACTCCGCATGTAGTTCGGTGGCTGGTACAACGCGCAGATGAGTGCTCGGACTATCGCCGGGGTTCTCGAGGATTTCGAATGTGAGGTAGAACGGCCGACCGATGATCTGGTTCGCAGGGAACGATCCAAACTTGCCGCAATTGATCAAACTAGTTCCTAGTCAGTACATGTCCAATGAAAAGATGCAGTTTGACTAGGAAGAGCACACACGTGTTGGGGACCATCTGAACAATCTTTGTCGTCTCGGATGGCAGCCGCAGGACGACGAACTGATTGGCGCGGATCGAAGAAAACATGTTTATAATCAATGTGGGATCTCAGACGGAAACCAGCATATCCCGGGCGAATTTCACGGGGCAAGTATAAAATAATAGCTTGTGTCAGTTCCTTTGGCTCTCAACTTTTTTTCTTCCTTGCGATTGCGCACAGACCACATTGAGCTCGAGATAAGCCGCCCCATCATGCTTACATAACTTGCATCGGAGTTTTAAAAATCCGACAGCGTCACATGCGGGTGGTTGTGGCTGTGACTGGGGCAAGGGTCCGCTTTACCATACAAAACCACGACTGTGCCGATCTTTGCCATGCAGGCAGCAAAATTGCGTGGAATAAACATACGCATACGTAATGGCGCTCACTCTCCGGCTTACCCAAAAGTTGGACATTCCCTTCCCCACAACCAATGGAGCGACCGAGCCGGGTGCTGTAATTCGGGTGCCTGCAATCTGACCGATCCTATGAATCGACATATATATGCTGGGGTCTATTGAATTTAGCGTTCCGCTCTCTCTTCTGTAGACACGGCAAGGGGCAGCGGCATGGCACATATAAGGCGCCTCTGTGCTTTCTGGAGCATATAACTTACCACTTACCTCATTCAGGTGCTAGCCTGCGTCCACTCAGCCTTATTACTCGCGTCTAAGCCACCATTTACGTCGACTACTGTTGGGGCAATTGCAACAACGCCAGATTGCTCATTTGCGTCTTTGTGCATTCATCGAGCTACTTTGCCCCGGTTCAACTGCCATACTCGTTCCTGCGCTAGTTTTATTGGCCCGCCCAGCGTTTCATCCTTTGCCCGACTGCCCCGATCAATCTGCCTTCATGGTCCTGCGCAAACGAGCTCCTCCGCACCTTCACAACCTCAGTCAAGGGAATGCCCGCTTTGAATCGCGCTCTTCGATTTCACGATCCTCTCCGACGTCCTTTTCTGTCTCATCACCCTCCCCCAAATACCTAACACGTCCGAGTAGAGCTCAGAGCTCTCCCCACCCTCGCCGCATTCCATCGCAGGAATCGATCTTCTCGCCCGACCTGAATACGTCACCGGCCTTCGACCTAATGTCCTTGGAACAAGCGCAAAGGTCCCCGATCCGGACCTCGTCCACGGACACCCCCAATCCATGGGCCGATGAGCTGGTGGAGAGCCCAGGCCAAAGTCCTCGAGACCATGCCGATCCCAATTATCAGTCAGGCATAAACAGCGCTATTAGAGATGGTGACGCTACAGACAATAGGAGAGGAGACCGCGTACCCTCCATTGTACTTACTGGTACCCAGCGACGGATGGCTGCAAATGAGTCGTCGCAACAGAATCAAGGGGCTGCGGACACCTCCGATTGGGAGTATTTGGGTCACGATCACGTCCAGCTCCAGTCGAACAACCCTTTTTTGAAGGCTTCTCAACAGGATAATGGCGTATGGAAGGATAGGAACTCCCGCGCATCGTCTGTAGAACGAGATGATGCGAGCGGCAGGCTAGGTCAAGGTGAACCCCACCCCGCGCTTACGATCTTCCTCATGCTAACGGTCATAGACGAGGGCTATATCCCTATGACGGCACGCTTATCCCTCTTCGATCAGCAAATAGAGGCCGAATCACCGTGGGTCAATGAGCCCAGTTCCTGTAGTGCGCAACGCCCTCAGGGTGTAGGGATGAGCAGCCAACAAACAGGTGTCACAGCTATTGATTATCCTGCACCTCAAGTTTCCCTCGATAGCGCTGAACATGCACGATTCCAATCCCTCCAGAAACCACTACCTCCGCAGCCCAGAACAAGTACACCGGCTACCCTATCCACAGCGACCACTGGATCATCCCATGTCCTAATCGACTTTGATGATCCTCCTAACTTAGAATTAGGCGGCAATTTGAACACTGGAACTACACCTACTACTGGCGCGTCCGCGCTAAACAACGTTCAAAATGATGGAGCCACGTCCGCGCGAGAATCCAACAATGCGACCGAGGCCCCTACCTTTCCGCCACCCCAAAGCGCGCCAATATCTGATGATGAGGCCAAACAGCAACCGGAGCAGCGTTCAGAAACATACTCAATTCGACATATCAACTGGAAAGATACCACTGGAACGCTACGTGATTCACCGATGTTAATTCAGAACAAAAACGGCCCATGTCCACTCCTGGCGCTGGTCAATGCCCTGGTCCTCCGCGCAGCAGGGCAATCGTCGCCACCGCCCATTGTAAGAGCATTACGAACAAGGGAACACATTTCATTAGGCCTGTTGATCGAGGCGCTATTTGACGAATTGACGACGTGTCTTGGACCCGATGACGAACTTCCTGACATTGAAGCACTTAGTCGATTTCTGACCATGTTACACACGGGTATGAACGTCAATCCTCGACTGACCCTGGTATGCACCCAATCTATTTTAGCGAATTATCATTACTGACAAGGGTAGGAATCGAATGATACCCCCGGAACATTCCTTCAGACTGAGGATATCAAGTTCTATAGTACATTCGGTGTACCTCTAGTGCACGGGTGGGTTGCGTCGCCGTCCACAGACGCTAGTTCGGCATTGGAGCGGATTGGTCAATATCATGAAGATATACAGTTACTTCCTTTTCGTAAACAGGAACTCGAAGACCGGGTCTTCCAGGGAGCAGCCCTAAGCACTGAAGAGGAAAGAGTAATGGGCGATATCCAAGCGATTCAGCAATTTACAGATGTCGACAACGCGACCCAGTTGAGCACTTTTGGACTAGACCAGTTGTCAAAGACGCTTCGGCCAGGATCTTTTTCGATTCTGTTCCGCAACGATCATTTCTCTACCATCTACAAGCACCCACTACTCCAGACCCTTTTCACTCTCGTCACCGATGCCGGTTACTCCAACCACGCTGAAGTGGTCTGGGAAAGTCTCGTCGACGTAACTGGATCTAACGCGGGCTTCTATGCCGGCGACTTCCGAGTTGTCAGCCATCAAGCTCCCCAGAGTTCTGGTCCTGCCGGTCCACGGACATCCAGCCGTGACGCCTCGAGACATACCGCAAGCTCACTCTCTGCGCAGGAACAGGCAGACGCAGACTACGCATACGCGCTTTCCCTTCAGTACCAAGAGGAAGAACAGCGGCAGCCAGGTGCGACCCATGCACGCTCTCAAAGTGCAGCCAACCTAAGCACTGGGGCAATCTCCTCTACAGTTGATCGGTCGTCGCGACAGCGTCAGTCTTATGCGAACCACTCCCAATCCCACTTCCGTCCGGCACATGATGATGAGGAAGGACCGCCTCCGTCATACGAACAGGCAGCCAAGAGCCCGGCATATTCACCCCCACAACGAAGCCCCAACGTCATGGATCCACCTCCGCGAAGCCCGTACCCGAGAGTTCAGAACCAGTATGGCAGGTATCCGGAGCGGGCTAGGGACAGAAACAAAGACTGCATAGTCATGTAGTCTCTCACCAACCAACAAGCTGAACGCAGCCCACGCACACTACAGATGCTGAACTAACGAACCAACGAACCACTGGCGTAGAATGACTGGACTTTTGACGACGCGATGACAATGGACGACTGACTCTATTTATGTACCGTTATATAGATGCCTGGGAATTGGCGGGCTTAATGTATTTTTCATACTGACGACGAACACGACCAAATTTCAAACTATTTTCTCCAACTTGTTCTTCAGTCCAGGCCACGTTTTCTGCACATCATTCAAGAAACTCGCCTTTCCTAATCCACCACGGCTTCAGACCTCGCCGAGGCACCACCATCGCCGATCACGCCTTTCATAGCGGAGAAAATAAATGAACGGAGTGCGGAGAAGCTGAAGAATTAATCTGGGTAAATTCCGGGGCACCCTGCAGCTTCTACATCATTGATTCGATGGTTACTAAACGCGACTTTCAGGCACAAACTTAGGGAATCGGTTGCTTTTGATTACAAGGCATTTAGACTCCACTGCATCCTCATCTTCCACAATCATTATTGGAGGAAATATCTATACATTGAGCACAACGGTCCGCTCTCCCGTGTGTTGAATGACTGCGCGGATGATATCTACCCACTCGGGTATTTCTCGTTTCATACCCCTGCTTCTCCTGTGCCCTGGCACACCTCGTCATTTATTTTGATCGCTGATGAGCTCCCCAATCTTCTCCGTTAATATGGTTCGAGCAAGAATGGTGCGTCTACACGGAGTTCACTTATATATTCGGTCTCTCTCGCCGCAGATTAACTTATGATCTCTTCAGAAAAAGTGGTGGCATCGCAACAGAGATCATCATGCAGAAACTATCTCTTTCAGCAGCACTGGCTGCTCTCCTACCAGTCGTATACTCACAAGAATGCTCGGGCACTTTCACGCCAATCACTGCAGAGGACTTCGTTGCCGGTCTTCACCCTGGCTGGAATTTGGGTAACACTTTGGATGCCATTCCGGATGAAGGGTCTTGGAACAACGCTCCAGTCGAGGAAGGAACATTTGATATTATCAAGGAATCTGGCTTCAATAGCGTCCGACTTCCAGGTGAGGGACAACAATCGGCCGGCCCACGATGGTGAACTGACACTTCTTTAGTTACCTGGACCCATCACTTTACAGGAGGTTCGCCTGACTGGACAGTTGATCCAGAATGGCTACAGAGAGTCTCCGATGTCCTAGACATGATTACATCTCGCGAATTGTATGCCATTGTGAATGTCCACCATGGTGAGCCTGATTTTTGGACAGATAATACTTCCTTCAGCGCCTGCAGCTAACCAAGGCTTGTATAGATTCCTGGGAATGGGCAGATGTGACTGCCTCTAGTGCAAACTTAACCTTGATTGAGGAGAAATTCTATAGGCTTTGGTACCAGATTGGGACTAAATTAGCATGCAAGTCAAACTTGGTTGCTTTCGAGTCAATCAACGAACCCCCAGCGAACACTGCTGAAGATGGCGCGGAGATCAACAAGTTGAACAGTATATTCCTCCAGGCCATTGCTGACGCCGGTGGCTTCAACTCTCAACGTGTGGTCAACCTTGTTGGAGGGGGTCAAGACAGCATTAAAACCTCGCAGTGGTTTGAGGCGCCCGCCAATATCACTAACCCTTGGGCCATCCAGTTCCACTACTATAGTCCTTGTATGTGATTCTGCTACCCTGTAAAGGAGACGCGTCAGCTGACACTTATCTAGACGACTTTATTTTCAGCGCATGGTAAGACCCACAACTTTGGACCCTTCAATGACTCCGACTCAGACCCTATACAGGGGCAAGACCATCTGGGGATCCGACAGCGACAAAGACACCCTAACCACAGACTTTGAGTTAATCCGCAACAACTTCACTGACGTGCCCCTTATCCTCGGCGAATATGACGCATCATCCGCCAACACCGAACCGGCGGCGCGCTGGAAATACTTCGACCACATTCAACATGTTGCCGCGCAGTTCAACATCGCAACTGTAATGTGGGACAACGGTGCAGATCAGCTCGATCGTACAACAGGCGATTGGCGCGATCCAGTAACACCCCAGATCGTCGTCGGCACCACGGAAGAAACCCTCAACAGCCTCCCCGACAGCACCGAGGATGCCTCAGCGACAGAGCAGTCCTCGTCCGCATACATCTTCCACCGCGCAGGCACCCAAGTCGCAGCTCAGACTCTGCCATACCTCTTCAATGGCAACACACTGGTCTCAATCACTGATTCTGCAGGTACAGCTCTCACAAGCGGTTCCGACTACTCCGTCTCCGGCGAGAACATCGTCTTCTCCGCGACGTACCTTGCAACAAAGTATAACTCCTCTACGGGGACGGGCGTCGTCGATACACTGACCGCCAAATTCGACGGCGGTGCCTCATCCCCGACAATCGAGGTCGTTCAATGGAACAAGCCAGTCTTAGGGTCTACCTCCGCCTCTGCATCCGCCGTGTCTGGCGCAGACCTCTCCATCCCCATCACCTGGAATGGTCTTGAAACTGTCGCCGCTGTAAAAGCCCTCACAACTTCCGGCGTGTATCTCTTCGATGACTGGACTCAATGGCTAGGCCCTCTCCAGCAAGCTCGTGCTGTAAGTTTTCCTTTTCACACGCTTTTGATGTCCGAAGAAGAACGTATATGTAACTAATGGGGTTCTTTTCTCTCTTAAATCCTATAGACTTACAGCAACCACTATAATTGGGGGGAGGACAACGTCATCCTTACTTCTACTGCCATTGATGCGGTTGTTGCGGCTGGGCAGACGACGGTGTTTACGTTTGAATTCTATCCGCGTGTCGCTGGCGGTGTGAATACAGCGAACTTCACGTTGACTGTTTAACCTGCCAGATTTGTGGACCAAGGTAGGTGGAGGGGTGTTCTGGGAAGGACGGACCGCTTCCCAAGCCATGAGTGTGCTCTATGCTCAGGGTTATTCTGTGTATATATTTCAGCTGTTTGTGGATTGACGTCTGCTTTCTCTGTACATAGTTTTGGAATATACTGATGGTTCTTACATCGAATTTACACTTTGACCATAGTACGGGGTTTGCTCCGGATGGATTTTATAATTCCTAGCATTTCATAACGCATTAAAGAGGCACCCAAAGAGCCGGCCGAGATAAGAACAAGAAAGCATATAATCATAATACTTTTTGGCCATCAAGAACCAACTCCGGCCATAGTCCACATGAACCCTAATATAATGTCTTCAACTCCCAAAGGGGCAAGTTCGGATCAAACTTATCCCACACGATCTTATTCTTCTCATTAAGATGCGCCCCCTCATCCGTAATCGGGATACTCGGATCCGTCTCCTCAACCTCAAACTGACTAACGCCCCATTTATCCCTCGGGATCCAGATGGTCGGCGTGATCGCTGTAACACACGGCTCAAAGTACGCATCGCGACTCTCCTGCTCCGAGTACGAGATTTCCACATGGTCGCGACGCACTTTCCGCCGAAGCGACGCAAAGTCCCGGTATAGGTTCGGGTGGAACCATTTCAGAGCGGCCTCCCAGCGGCTGCGTTGTAGGGTTTGAAGGAGGAGGGCCTGTTCTTCTTCCTTGGCTTGTTGCATTTCTTCTTCGACGTCGAGGGTGCGTGGGAGGAAGGAGGTTAGTGGCGCCAATGCTTCGTTTAGGCTTAGATGAGCGAGGACGGTGAGAATTGTGAAGATGACCATTATGATTAGGGGCCCGACGGCGGATTTTATGGCAAAAAGCCCAATCATGCAGATGTTTGCGAGGTAGACGCCTGTGAGGAGGTGTTGGAGCGCACGTGGGTAGACGAGGCCTTTTGTGTCGATTCTGATGTCGTAGACGAAGAGGAAGTTGTAGCGGTAGGCTTGGTAGACGAGGTAGAGGCCTACAAAGCAGAACCCGAGGATCAGGGGGGCGATGCATGAGTATGTTAGGGCTGGGCCAAAAGGTCAGTAATTGCGTCATAAAGGGAAAGGAAAAGAGCGCACCTATCACGCCCATGTTGGTGAAGATGGGGAATACGTTGCCCCAGCTAATAGCGCTAAGAGCGGCCCAGCGTTCATATAAGCGTCGTGGCGAGCCATCAAAAAATGTAGTTATGAATTTGAAGACTAGAACGCTCATAATTTGCACGACAGCTAGGGAGCTGGTGGTCAGACCCTGGAGGAGGAAGTATGAGATGTAAAAGTTGGTGGCTTTGGGCAAGTTTTCGGCGAGAAGGTCCTTCGCTGAGAGCGGGTCTTGGATAATCTGCGCAGTCGCTGCCGAAGCTGCAGACGTCAAAGTAGTCACTAGGAATACTTGGACGACCTGGAAGCAGAAGTGTGCAGTTTGAGTGAATAGTTCCACTCGAGCTGCTGAGGGGACACCCGAGCGTCTAGCGCAAACTAATGACTAAAGTTAAGAATGTCAAGTGTAAAGAGAGATTTAGGAGCATACAGCGGCAAATAATCGGAACGAGGGACATCAGAAGTACCAGGGCGGCAGCTGGCAATAATCCGGAAATCACCCCCTTTATTACTTCGGGAAGGTCGTCAATGAATCCCAAGAACGAGAACTGGGTTGTGAGGTAGGTGATATTGGAGATGGTACCGACAAGAGCAGATGGAATGGACCAGAAAATGATCATCGCAGCAATAGCCCCTTGGACAAGGAACCTCCGCACAATCCGCTGCCACCAGCTGAGGTTCAACGCTGACCAGACAACTTCCTCGGGGGTTATGCCAGTGAAACGTGGTGTCATATGCAGCGGCTGATGGTGAGACAATGTTTGAAGTGCGACCTGAGCGTCAGACTGGGAGTTGAATTCAATGAAGATCGCGGATAGAAGCTTTGCATCCCTATTTCGATGCTTCTGTTGTTGGGCCTCGATGTCCTTTGTCAGTCGCATGATCTCCTCGCGGAGCCATCTGATAGAGTCCACCTTTTCGCCGAAAAGCTTGGGACGGTGGGTCGGCCGTTTGATCTTGTCGTACATAGCTGGGCCGCTTGATTCAAAATCGGCACAATCAGCCGGAGGAATTGCTCCAGACTTCAGAAGCTTGAGGCGCATGGAGTTTGCCGATCGTATCAATCGTGTCTCCAGTCGCTCTAGGCGATGGGCACACTTGTCTCTTTCCTGGACCTTCTTTTCTAGCTCTCTGCAATCGGACGTGATCCATATTTGGCGGATAGTGTCGCCGAATACTTGTTGGAGTTTCTCCTCATTCTTATAATCTTCCGGGACCGACATGAATAAAACGGTTCGAGATGACATGCGGTGGGCGTATGCAGGCGAGTTTAGGTACGCCTGTCTCAGATTGGCGTAAAATAAGCTTTCCCTGGTGACAGTATAAAGTACATAGGCTGCAAAAGGTCAGTACAGCGGAGGTATGTAGGTAATGGTTACTAACTGAAATACACGCATGCCATGACAGCATGTGCATAGTAGCGTTTCGGATTTTTCACATTGCTGAAGCTCAGAGCATCAAGCTGCGTGTTCCCTACACCTCCTGTTACATTTATAGGGATAATGACCGGCCATGTAATCAGACAGCCGACGAAAAAGGTTGAACACAGGACCCTTAGAAAGCGTAGGAAGAGATAGCCATCCATAGAATGGTGATTGAGAACGTGGGAGTCCGAAATTTTCAAAAAATGCCCAACCCAGTTTATCCAGCCCGTAGGTAGCTGGGGACTTCTCTCACTAAAGTATCCTTAAGCAGTTGTCTCAAGACGCATTGGGCAGCGTAGACATACTATTGATGCAAGCATGGCAGATGGCTTCTGGGAGCATACCATCGTAGTTGCGTTCGGCGGAAGATTAAGAAAAGAGAGAACCAGATAGTGGCCAGCACCAAGGCAGGGAGCAATGTCGATAGCAGCGATGAAAGAGATGTTGAGCCTCCACCTCCGCCGGTCAGAGTATCGAGAGCCTCAGAGGTCGTTGACGTCGCATTTCCCCGAGAAGAGCCAAGGTTGGGGTCATTGTTGGGGTCCTATTCCCCGCTATCAGTATCACTGGTAAAGGACTGCATCGCTCAAGGGATAGAGCACATACAAGAAGGTCTTGTCTAGCAACAAGATTCAGTAGAGCCCGTTGTGCCATCGTGGTTGCGGAGCAGATCGATCATGTTCTCCGCCCCGGGCAGTCCGCAAAAGAAAAAAAATTGCTTCTCCCCGGCATCATTTTAACTGAGACTCCGCCTAGGTACATATATTCCAGTGGCGCACTGGCGCGTCCGCATCAAACAGAGAATGCCATGGCGTGTTAGACCTGTCATTGTGTCGGCGGATCAATAGCGCACGGAAGGCTGAAGTATGCGGCGCTAGTGGGGTGCAGCGAGGAGCCATTGGCCAAGGCACCAGACTCCGGAAAGGAAAAGCACTCAAAAGTTCGAAGGTTTGTGTGTCCGTGCAGGAAGAGATCCAAATTCAAGCTCTCTGATTTGTTGAGGGTGATTCGGAATCCAGGAAGCATCGCGAACAATGAACCGTGTCCTGGGCTCGTGGAGACTTTGCCAGGGGCATAAATAACGATTCGTCGATAGTAGAAATTAGACTCAGAAGACAGCAGAACAAGGATTTTTCCCTATCGGGATGGCTATCACCTGTAGTTCTCGCTAGCGACCTTTGATCCCAGCGATAGTCTGTGCCTATCCGATAGGCTGGGCCCGCAAAACACCGGGGTTCAAGCTGATCTGCACGCGCTTCCTCCACCTTCCAGCATGGAATGCTCGCCACAAAATAAATAGCAAGTCGTTGGTTTGAATTGGCCATACAATTTTGTGGTCCAGCTCCAGTCGCTTGTCACACGGTTACATCGCGGCGCCATCGTCAATCGGAATTCAGAGTGTGGTAGGACGAACTCGAGTCTTGTAGCAAATTCCCTGGCCTTCCTGGGAACCATGTGCCTGAGAGCGAGGCGATGTCCTTCAAGAAGTAATAATCGGCCAAACCCCTCCTCGCAACATAATTCGAGGCATAACTGCCGCTTCGCTGGCCAGTAACGAACCATGGAGAAATCCCTTGAGTTTTGAAAAAGTTTTACAAAGTCTTCATTCGCTAATTTTCACTGCCACAACGAACCGTCAAAGGTAAATGCAAGGGTGAAGACACTGTGTGCATGTGCTCTCGGCTAAGCGGAATGAACCTCGACTGTTGAGAGTAAGCCAGCAGCAAACAATAGGTTTTGCGCCAATTCTGAGTCTAGAAGTTTTTTTGGAGGGCTACATGAACTATTCACAGCCAGCTTCCATCACCACTGATCAACTCAGGTCGGCAATTCAACAAGATCGACGTGCGACCTACGACTGCACTCCGTAGCCATGGTCGGGGAGAATCTCCCTAGGCTTGACTCGGTTTTCCTTCGAGACGCAGAACGGCGGTGAATGATGAAATGATATTCACAGCGACGAGCGATTACAGACTGCAGGCAGCAGCAGTTAACGTTGGCCAGCCGGATGGGAGAATCCGCTGCATGTCTAGCCCAGTCTGGTGACCTGCATTATTTTCCAGCCAGCCTACGGAGTACAGCAATAAATATGGATGGACATCTGAAAAATTGTCAAGATCCTCATTGTAATATCTGACGGTCGCGTTGAGATCCTGATTCCTGGATTCACTGACTACAGGTTTAGCCAGCTCTCATGTGGTTCGCTATCCAGGCTATGCATGTTGTTGGCGATCTTGCAATGATCACATCTGTACTCGCCCTGCGATTATTGTTCTCATCCCCATTCATGCAGCATAATGCATGACCGGGATTCAAGTCACACTCTGTTGCAGATGCGATGTAACGGGGGGCAGATAGTATTTGCAGACATTCACGGTGTGTAAGTAGAAGATATATATCTAATCAGACTGGGCTTGATAACAGGCGAGGTATATGGCGCGAGGGGCCGGGAGCCCTAGAATAGCCGGACCAATGAGTAAATATATACGGACACCTCGGCATACAATAATAATTATGATGGAGCTTAATCCATGGTGAAAGTAAGAGAGTCAAGAATATTGTCTATGTATGTACATAGTGGACTCAGGGCGGGAAACGCTGGCAGTAAATCAGGCAGGAGCAAAGCTCCGGGCGACCCTGAATCTGGACCTTGTACGCAGGACTCATGGCGAACATCTTTCCGGCGCGAATTCTCCCGGAAGATGTCCCTTCTGAACCTGGAGCAGAAGGGAGAATTCTACATCCAAGATGAATCGGAATCCACTCCCCCAGTTTCGTCATTCGAACAGAAACAACCATTCCCGCCCCTACCCCCAGATGAGCTCGAAACAAACGGAGCAGCTCCAAACAACAGCTATCCCGATGAGGATGATCAGGACATAGCCACCTCTCCGCATCATGGCATTGAAGTCGGAGATGACTTAGACTTTCACTCGCATTACTCCTTAGAAGAACAGTCCTTTTCTGATGCCTCTACGGACTCGAACGAAGAGCAGTCGCATGAGGATGGCATTGCGATGCACCGTCCTTTTCGACAGTCAGCTAGTTCACTTCACGGACCAAATGCCTTTGCTCCGCCATTCTACAACAGGCCTCCGACCCCGTTGCCGCCGTCTCCTTCGTTGACGTCTTTGCTCAGACCTCCTTTCTCCACCACCACTTCGCGGCCGACCACTCCTGATAGTTCGGACGTTGAGACTCCTAATGACACGGAAGCAGCTGTTGCGAAGTCAGCACGAAGGGCAACAACCGTGCCTCGCGCAAGCCCGAAGGTACCGACCTACGAGTATTATGGATTTGTGTTATACCTCGCATCGTCATTGGCGT
Organism: Aspergillus ustus; assembly: GCA_000812125.1. NCBI lineage: Eukaryota > Fungi > Ascomycota > Eurotiomycetes > Eurotiales > Aspergillaceae > Aspergillus > Aspergillus ustus. The sequence continues at coordinate 64,030 of JOMC01000026.1, forward strand.
TCTGTGAGTGAAGTGACGCCTCGTGACATCCGCCGCTCTGATTCTGACATCTGATCGCAGTGATCTACATCCTTTGGTCGTATCTTCCATCGCCCTTCCTGCACCAACTAGGAATCTACTATTACCCGAACCGATGGTGGTCGTTGGCGATACCCTCTTGGCTAGTCATGTCCATCATTTACATCTATGTCGCTCTGGCATCCTATAACACCGGATACTTGACGTTACCCATGAATAGCGTCGAGAATATCGTGGACGAAGTGGCCAACGTAGCAGTGATTGACGGGAAAGGCAGACGACGGCCTGGTGGAGCTGCGAAGATGAGACCTGGCGCAACCTCTTTTCAGATCATGGGCCCACAGAATCGGAGAGTGAACTGGAAGGAAATTTGGAGCGAGGGGACGGACGCGGTTCTAGATGTTCCGGTCGGTGGAGTGTGTGAGGTACTCTACGGACAGGAACGGGACGATGAAGACGACTGTGAGGAAGGTGTTGCTTTGTAGCATATGTTCTTCAGACACAGAATCTGTGATGTAAATCAATACCTAGGCCCAGCGATGTTTGGCCTAATCTGCTGAAATGACTTGAGGTATAAAAATAGGGACACGTTTCGCTGGCGGATGGGCTCTGAGGGCCAAAAGCAATAAACGTCGGTGGCTGGTGATTGGTGGAGTAGCAAGATTCAACTCCAGAATTGCGGTGGGCTGGCCAAAGGAACTAGAATCTCCATCTCAGATGTCTCATGGCAGTCACAGACATTAATCTCTGAATGAGACTGATAAAGAGACACGATAAACCCCTGACTATCACAACCCCAGCGCTAAAGGCGGTAACGGTCGTGTGGGCGTCTACCGGAGCCAACAAGAGCCCAGCTGCGGCGGTGACTTTTCCCTGCGAGGAGACCTCCAGACGCGCTCCAGTGTCCATCCCGGCTTAAGAGCTCAGTTCAACTCCCTTTTCTCTGTGACGGAACGAGTACTCTCACCCCCTGGTTTATCGCTATTGTTGCTCATTTACCGGTGCTGGCACGGCTTGGAACATTGTTCCCTGCCGCTGTCTCCCGTCTGCTTCTGTTGGTTCACCACAACACTTTAACCGCTGCGAACACGATTCCCGAACAGTCCACTTAAAACACGCAAACCATCAATTTTGGCCGACCAAGATTTATTTTTCTGCTCGGGGCCAATTGCTCCTAGTCTCTCCAGCTTCCCATTGAATGGCTTGGCAATCTCCCTCCGCCATGTCTGGGGGAGGAGGGTTTGTCGGCCCTGGCGGTGATGCGAATGGGGGCCACCCTCAGGGGACAGAATATACATTGCAAGGTGGGCTCTCTGCGCAAATTGGGAGCGGAATCGCGACCGCTATATGAAAGCAATTGAACATGCTAATTGATTGCTGGACTTTAGGCGTCATGCGCTTCCTCCAGACGGAATGGCACCGACACGAGCGAGACCGCAACGCCTGGGAGATCGAGCGCGCGGAGATGAAGTCTCGGATTGGAAAACTTGAGGGTGACGTCCGAACAAACAAGCGCCTGCATGAATCCTTAGGAAAACATGTCCGATTGCTGGAAGCTGCATTGAAAAAGGAGCGCGAGAAGGTTCGAAAGCTCACTAACAACGAGGCCGTCGAGGATCTGCGGGATCCCAAGGAGATTGCCCGGGAGAGTATCAACGCTCTAAAATGTACTTGTTTCCTCCAAAACAGATGTGGTAATATGGCTCTAACTTGTTCGTTTTTGTGTAGCTCAACGAGCGAAACTTCTAACCGACCTTGGCGAGTTCGACCCTACCGCTGAAAACCAACACGAATTCCGGCAGGAAACCGAGCGTGATAAGTCACGGCTGTATCTATCCAAATGCTCGCAAGAAATCGCATACCACGTTATCCCGTCCACACACCCGGCACCCGACATGGGTGACCTTGAGCTCTCGAACCATGTTTATGGCAATCAGCAGCTGTCCCAACAGAGCCTCGAAGAAGCTTATATCCACCAGCAAAGGCAGAAGCAGCAGCAGGCAAATAATCTCATGGCACGAGAAATCCCTATGCAAAACCACCAACCTGTCATTAGACATTACCCGGAAAACATCGCCCTGTCTCGCGCTCCTAGCCAGTATAGTCTCCCAGCCACCTCGAGAGAAGTCGTTGATAGACAGGCTATGGAGCAACAACAAACCCCGATCACGGCGCTCGATGAAAGAAAATTGGAAGATGCTCGAGATGAGCGCCCTGGCCCGGACAGGCAGCTTTATGATGGTTACGGAACCCAAGTGTCGGCTAAAGAATCTACAAGACTGCAACAGACCGACGATAACTCCGGGGATACTGATGGCTGGAACTTCGATGAACCGGCCGACCAACTACCCCAGTCTGAACTGGCACCGTCCCACCGACCGGACGTTGATGCGTTTCCCAACGCGAATTTCGTCCGACAAAAGTCTCCTTCAGGTTCTGGATCGCTTTCCCACCGAAGAAAAAGCTCAGGCGCCCGTCGAAAAAGTGATGGATCGGTAGATCTAGGGACAGGTTCCGCCCCAACACAAGACACCACTTTCAAGGTTCGATTTGCGCTTCGAGGTCATCTAGACGTTATCCGATCCGTGATCTTCACGGGTGGCGGCAGTCCGTCGGAACCCGAGATCTGTACCTGCAGCGACGATGGAACTATCAAACGATGGATCATCCCGGCAACTTACGGAGTATTTGGTGCGCATGGAGCAAGCTCCAGCAGCGACTTGGATATTACGAGCTACTTTACACACCGAGGACACGTTGGAGCCGTGACAGCTCTGGCTGCATGTTCACCGTCGCAGAACTTCCTGAACGGTGGCCGCGCGTTAGGGGATGGTTGGGTCTTCTCTGGTGGACAGGATGCTAGCGTGCGAGTGTGGGAACGGGGTAGAGTAGACCCCAAAGCCACTCTGGATGGTCATACCGACTCGGTTTGGGGGCTCTGCGTTCTCCCTGGCACAGCCGGTTCGACCTTCGGAGAATCCTCAAATACTTATGGCGGACCGGATAGGGTTATCCTCGCGTCGGGTTCGGCAGATGGCAAGATAATTATCTGGGCTGTCAGTGCGCCGCCTCAGCTCTCCTCGCCACAGGCCGGATCTCGACGCGCTGGAGGGAGTCGACGCGCCAACTCTATCTCCTCTGGTTCAAACTTCCCATCCTCGCCACAGCCCAGTACGGCAACAACCACACCTTTCCATTATACCATGATTCGACAAATTGTCCGGGCGGAATCTCCGTCGCCTACATGCATCAGCCCCTTATCTCTTGCTGGTATCAATTTTGTCGTGTCATACACAGACGCATCGATTCTTGTGTACGACACGAGGACTGGTGAGGAGATTGTAGGTATGGCAAGCCTCGAAACGTACGACGGGACCCGGTCAACAGGTGTCAACTCAGTTGTTGCAACCACTGTTGGCTTTGATGGCTCAGCAGGCCTCGATCCTAGTCGAACGTTAGCAGATGAGGAGGTTGTGCACGGCGCCACTGGTTCAAGTGGCGTGGAGGGTGTTGTCATCAGTGGCCACGAAGACCGCTATATCCGCTTATTCGATGCCAACAGTGGTATGTATTCTTTGGTGCCCTAAGAGATACATAGCTAACAATCAAATTTAGGGCAATGCACATACACTATGCTAGCGCACCCTTCAGCGATAGCGTCGCTCTCCCTCTCTCCCGATGGTCGTGAGCTCGTGTCTGCCGGCCATGACGCCAGCTTGCGGTTCTGGAACCTTGAAACACGAAGTTGCACCCAAGAAATCACGAGTCACAGGCTGATGCGTGGTGAAGGGGTTTGCTCCGTCGTTTGGAGCCGCGACGGGCGATGGGTCGTCAGCGGCGGCGGCGACGGTGTAGTCAAGGTCTTCTCACGATAAAGGGAGCCTCTCAGCATTGTCTAGACTGTTGTTGCTTTATGATTCTGTTCCTAAACATATGATTTCTCCTACCGATACTTTTCTTATGCTATGTTTCTTTTGGACTGATGAAATGATTGAGCGATTGGCCAAACTCCTCGAGCATTTGCAACGGTGTCAAGCTAACTACCTGGCATATGTTCTTTTCTACATATCCTGTGCTTATAGTCCCGCCCCCTTTGCCCCTTTCTCTTCTTCCGCTTTGTCGGATTTCCTCCTTTACATCGCCAGTCCTTGTGTCGAACTGGCTCAACGATTTACCCACGTATACCAAATGCTCTGTTTTATCCTTTGCTTCTTTGCACAGGAACTTGTTCATGTGAGATATGATCTAGGGGATGTATGCTATTATATTACCTTTTTGATGTTGGTCCTTGCACGGCGTATCCTCGCTTCTTCCCAAGTTGATATGATATCAATCGATGCGAATCCATGCAGCATCTGTACTGCGCACTTGATGCACACCTCTCATAGGATATCCAGATATTACATTTCATCAAACTGCAATAGGGCTCTATTCACCGACTCGCAGCCCACGCATCCCCAAAAACTCCCCTCAACTTCTTCGCCAATTCCTCATCCTTAAGCCTTTGCCCTAGGTACCCCTGCAAATCATCCCAAAACTGCTCCGTCACCAACACCTCCTCCCCACTCGGGCCAACCGCAGCTTTCACCGTAGTCTCGCCACCACCACCACTTTCCTGCTGCCCCTCAGCTTCAACAACCCTCGCACCGCCCATAACCATAACCCCAAACTCAACCTCCTTCTCCGCACCGTCGCCCGCATCAGCAAGAACCTCGCCGACTGTTTTCCCAGTCCCCGTGACAGGCTTGCGCTTATAGAGGATCTTAATTTTATCCAGCGGGACCTTGTTCTCCGAACTTGTTTCGAGCGTCCGTTCGCGGACGGCGTCCTTCAGATCTGAGATTGTTGTTGTGGATAGTGGGGCGCCGGGGAGAGTGAATTCGAGGACAGGGTTGCGCGCGGATTTGAGGGTTATGCTGATTGATTTGGAGGAGCCAGGGACCGCGGGCGTTTTGGTCTTCTTAGGCATTTCGGGGCGGGGAGGTTGGAGGCGGGGGAGGAGGTACTGGAGAATTCCATGTCAGTGATATGACGGATTGGACTGGATTTGATGTGGGAAGTATGGGAGGAAAAGGAACATGGCGGAAATAAAGGGGATAGGGAGGCGTACTGGAGCCCGCGGGGTTTCTTGTTGGTGAACATAGTCTGGTCGGAGCTTAACAGGGCGCGAGTCGAGCGCGGAGAGGAAGTTTTTGACAAATCCTAGTTCCGACATCGTGAGAGAGTGATGTGATATCCCGGTAAGTCAGGCCCAGCCGGCGTATAAGGCGTTGTAGCAGCTTCAATGGATGTTGTACGGAGTGATGATGGAATTACCCGATCGGGCGGTGATGAAGTCTGGCAGAGCATGTGGAACAACGATCTAACATTGGTGCCTTACAGCTTAGGCTGTGATAAAATGGACACACCGCCCTGAACTTTTCTTTTCTGCCCACCATGACCGCCCGCCCCGGCCGCAAGAAAAAAAAAAGTTGAAATCTTCCGCCCAGCTTATCTGGAACAGAAATCAACATCTTTTCCCACGCGCATTTTAATTACTTTCACAATGGGCAAGGGCCGTCGTATGAAGAAGCAAGGCCCTCCGGCCCCACTGGATGAGTCGAAAATCACCGTCTTCGGGAAACGCAAGTCCGGGGGCGCCGCACAACCGAAGGCGGAATCGGGGAAGAAGCGGAGACGCACTGAGGTTGAGGATGAGGATGCTGTGAAGGATGTGCAGAAGAGCAAGAAGAACAAGGCCAATGGGGTGAAGGCGAACGGAAAGGAGGCAAAGAAACCTGCCGTTGCAGCTCCGGTCCAACAGAAGAAGAAGATAGTGCAGAAGCCCGTACAAGAGGATTCGGACGAGGAGGACGAGGACGAGGATATGTCCGACTTTGATGTCGAGGGTATGGATGAGGATGAGTTTGACGATTTGGATGGTGTCAGTGAGGGTTCCATGGATAGCCAGGCTGAGGGAGACTTCGGATTTGGAAGCGACGACGAGGACAACGATTCAGATTCTGTGGTGGATTCAGACGAGGACGATCATCCCAGGCAAACGATGTTCTCTGACGACGAGGATCTCTCCGACGCAGAAGAGCAGTTGACGGCGGCCAACATCGAGGGCTTGTCTCGGAAATTGGATGCTGCCAAGAAGGCCGAAGAGGAGGAGGCAGAGGCTGAATTGCAGGATGCGGCGATACAAACGAACATTGCTGGTGATCGGCCGGATGTGTTTGAGGGAACGGAAGGGGAGGGACTGGCTCCTAACATGCAGCTTCTCCGGACGAGAATCACTGATACAATTCGCATCTTGGGCGACATGAAGACTCTCGGTCAAGCCGGGAAGTCCCGCGCCGATTATACTCAATTGCTCCTCAACGATATTTGCACATATTACGGATATACTCCGTTCCTCGCCGAGAAGCTGTACAATCTTTTCACACCGATGGAAGCGTTCGCCTTCTTCGAAGCTAACGAAACCCCGCGTCCTGTCGTGATCCGTACCAACACACTCCGTACAAACCGCAGGTCTCTCGCTCAAGCGCTGATTAACCGTGGTGTCGTGCTCGAACCTGTCGGAAAATGGTCTAAGGTCGGTCTCCAGGTGTTCGAGTCTGCTGTCCCTCTGGGTGCCACACCGGAATACCTTGCCGGACATTACATCCTTCAAGCCGCCTCCTCGTTTCTCCCCGTCATGGCTCTCGCCCCTCAAGAGAACGAACGCATTCTCGATATGGCTTCCGCCCCCGGTGGTAAGACGACATACATCTCGGCTCTCATGCGTAACACAGGTTGCGTTATCGCCAACGATGCTAGCAAACCCCGTGCAAAGGGTCTGATTGGTAACATTCACCGTCTCGGCTGCAAGAACACCATCGTCACGAACCTCGATGCGCGCACGGCGTTCCCGAAAGCCATGGGTGGCTTCGACCGAGTTCTGCTCGATGCTCCCTGTACAGGTACCGGCGTTATTAGCAAGGATCCCGGCGTCAAGACGAACAAGACCGAGCGCGACTTCCTTGCCATCCCCCACATGCAGCGCCAGCTGCTTCTCGCCGCCATTGACTCCGTAGACCACTCGTCGAAGACTGGTGGCTACATCGTCTACTCCACCTGTAGTGTGACGGTCGAGGAGAACGAAGCCGTTGTGCAGTACGTCCTGAAGAAACGACCCAACGTTAAGCTCGTAGAGACAGGTCTTGGCGGCTTCGGCACCCCCGGTTTCACGAACTATATGGGCAAGCATTTCGACGCCAAGATGACCATGACAAGGCGCTACTTCCCGCACCGCGAGAACGTCGACGGTTTCTTCGTCTGCAAGCTGAAGAAGACCGGCCCGACACCCGTTCAGAAGGCCGGGGATCAGGATGGCGCAGCCGCCACAAACGGAACCTCCAGACCCAAGTCATCCACCCCGACAACAGAGGACGAGGCTGTTGACAAGACACCCATCGCGAACGAAGATGGCACTGCCGCAGGCGACGAGGGATTCGGCCCCTTCGATGAGAACGACGAGGAAGACAAGGAGCGCATGCTGCGCGCGGAACGCAACCGACTCCGACGGAAGGGCCTGAACCCCAAGGGTGTCCTCAATAAACCCAAAAAGAACGCCACAAAGCCCAAATCCGAGTCGTCCGAGCCCGAGTCAACAACATCGCCAAAGGCCAAGAAGGCTGAAGTTGAAGAATCCACTACGGCTGCAACCGAAGAACCCGCTGCTAAGAAATCCAAGAAGGACGGTAAGAAGAAAAAGGCCGCCGCTGCTGCTGTTGAAACGCCAGCGTCCTCTGAGCCCTCCTCTTCTGCAATCCCCTCATCGAATCAAGAGCAGGAGCAGAAGAAGGAGGAGAAGAAGAGCAAGAAGCGGTCTCAGCCTTCTAGCAGTCCTGGAAAGAGCAAGGGGAAGGCCGGCAAGGGTGGTAAATGATCGAGGCGTACATAGAGTATGATCTTATAATCAAGCGGCTTCTATCATGTCTTAGGGTGATATTAAAAGTGAGTGCTTTTAGGGGGTGTCTGTATATTTTGCTAGATACTCGGTTTTAGTTAAGCGATACCATCATCAATGGACGAAGGTTTTGTTTTCATAGTTGAATCCGTGTTCTGTATAGCTTGAAGCCTAGGTACTGCTTCTGATAGAAATATCTCTGAGACGAGGATGAAATCTACTTGTATTTAATGGTCTCACATCAAAGATAAACTAAACAAATACAGCCCCGTATGGTTAATGAAATGGTCTGATAGAATAGGGATGATAATTTATAAACAACTTCCAAGGGTATGCCGTGCTTCTCCAGGTTCCAGAAAGGACAAAACCAACCAGTGTAAACGAGCGACGAAGCAAAAAACAAAAACAAATTGCAAATGTGCTGTTTATGTGCGATAAATCTTGACGACGTTAATGATGTTCTTCCTGCAAATCGGGCAAATCTCGACCTGTCGCGCGCAGGTCACGCAAGCGCAGACGTGTCCGCAGTCGTAGAACAAGGCATCTTGCTCCTCGCCGAAACAGATCTGGCATAGGTCCATCTCTTCATCAGCGACTTCCCAGTAGCTGATACCCTTACCGTGGCGCTTGCCGTCCTTGTACCCACCGACGTACTTATTGCCGGTCTTGCGCTCGATGAAGGTTCCCTGGCCGTGGCATTGGTTCTCGTACCAGTCTCCGTCGTATGTGTCTCCGGTTGGGTATTCCATCAGTCCCTTTCCATGCTTCTTGCTGAGGACATAGTCGCCGGTGTAAGTGGCAGCAGAGTCTGAAATGTGCTTGCCCTTGCCGTGGTAGTAGCCCTTCATAATTTCTCCGCTGTAGTAATCGCTCGTGAAGGTGGCGTCGATGGTCTTTGTCCCTGTGAAGGCTTGTACTGGGTGGTTCCGTGATTCGGCCCAGACATAACGAACCAACTTGTCCGGGTTGGCAAAGAGACCAGCCTCGTTCAGCTTGGCACGCTTCTCTTTGTTCAGTTTATCGCCAACGATGAAGCAGGTTCCATCTGGAGGCGAGATGTCAAACGTCTCTGCGGATGCGAGTGTAATCACAGTGGTGCCATCGATGCGCTGCCAGACCTGGAAATCCTTGGTTTCCGGCCAATGAAGATGCTTGCGGATAGCAGATTTGATTGTCTCTTCCTTCTGAGAGAAGAACGATCCGATAACCTTCAATGTCTGAGATTCGAAGTCGAAAAGCTGGATGTAGTAATAAACATGGTCCACAGGCAGTATTACCTCAGGCTCTGCAGGTGCCTCCGGCTCAGTCTCTTCGGCAGGGGTATTCTCCTGATCCTCAGTCGTGGAGGCCTCGGCAGGTTCTTGGTTAGACGCAGGGGTATCGGCAGGCTGGTTCTCCTGCGTCTCCCCTTCCAGCTGCTGAAGGTCATCTGCAATGATGGCGGCAATGACTGCGTCGTTCTCGGCAGAAGTAGTCTCATCAGATGGAGTTGGGTCTACCGAGGTTTCGTTGTGCGTCGGCTCGGCGGTGCTGACAGCCTCAGAAGGGCTCTCGGTGGTTACGTTGTTTGGCTCGCTAGTAGAGACTTCAGCCGCAGGCGTGGCCGTAGTAACTGTACTGCCTTCGGTAGGGGTTGGTTCTTCAGCTTGGTTGGAGACTGTTTGAGCCTCGCTCTGGGCAGATACCTCGGTGACTTGAGCTGGACTCTCGGTGGCTTGAACGCTTGGCTCGGGCGCCGGAGTGCTATCTGTTGTGACAGCCGCGGGGACTGCATTGTGTTCAACAGTGGTAGCCTCAGCGGACTCAACTGACTCGATAGGAACGTCAGCCTGTGATGGCTCAACCACAACTGGCGCCGAACCCTCGGTAGCTTCGCTGTTTAAGTCAACTGTTGAGGACGGCTCTGTGGACTCTGGTATAACCTCAGCCACTTCAGCATTAGGAGATTCTTCGGGGGCAGCACGGGATGAACTGGGCTCAGCACCCTCTGTAGCTGGAACCGGCTGCGCATCATCCGACGTCTCAGAACTAGCCTGCTCAACAACGGCTTCTTCAGGCTTGGAATTGACCACAACTGGAGCGGGGTCGTTCATAGCAAAGTACTTGGCATCGGCTATCATCGACTCAGTAAATGGTAATCGGTGTGAGGTATAGGAAGGACAAACTTACCATCTGACACAATCTGCAACCAGTAGCGAACTGGGTTCTGAGGAATGTCCAAGGTAGCCGTCAGGTCGGAGATGCGGATAAAAGCGAGAGTCGGACCAAAACGCTCGCGAGTGTGGCCAATTTGCCAGAGACGAACATTCTCAGGATTCACATCGTGCTCTGCGCGTGCGGCTGCCCACGTGGCAATCTTCTTGCGAACATCAATGAGGTTGGTTGAACGGGGCACGCTCAGGTACATGACACTGTTTGTTGCCTTTGCCTGAGACATCAGGTCATAGGTGTCAAACAGACTGCTGAGTTGGTCGTGCTTCTGTAGAGAATAGACCTCAACTTGGACATCCTCTTCTTCCGCATTACCATCATCGGTCTTCTTCGGAAAGATGACCCGGCCGCTCTCGTAATATTCTTTCAACTCCTCCGAGACTTCCCAGGGCCCCTGGGGACCAGGCAGGTAATCTTTCACAACATCGCTGCGAATATACATCACAGCAATGGCAACATCGTGGCCAGTCTTATGATCTGGCGTTTGGGACTCTTCCAGGCCGACATGCGGACCCAATGCAGTCTTCCTGGTCAAGCATTCGACCCGGTTATCGCTACCATCATCGAAGGCTAGCCATTTAGCGCCGGGGCCGCCCGGGCGCAAGATACTGAAGAACTTGCCCGAAGTCCGTCGACCACGGTGTACAATGTAACCGTAGAGAACATACTTCCCAGACTGACCCTCAACAAGGTGTTGCGAGAGATCAAGTTCTTCGTCTAATTCAACCCGGTTGTAGAGCAAACGCCACTGTCGGGCGGCCTTGTCCAGCGTCTGGCGGCCAAGCTCTAGGTGAAGAATCGGAGGCAATGCCCACTTTCCAGGCTTGGCACCTAGGTACCAATTGAATGCCTCGGCGGTGGTCTTAGCCTGATCGGCTGGAACGCATATGCGGGAGTTGAAGCCCTTGGGAATTGTATGAATCGCATCCTGTTGAGTGCCGTCCGCCTGGAACGAATCTGGCGAGGGGCTGTCGAACAGATCAGAAAGCTCCTTGGCAGCGCTGGTCCCGGCAAGTTCTAGTTCCAGACTCCGGCGCAATCTCTCCCAGAACTCGCATACGTCGCTGGAGCTCTCATGCAGATTACGCAGAGTCGTGGTGATGTTGTCTGTATCAACATACTGGAGCGACTGGTCCCGCTGGCGTAACTGCCAGAGGAACTTTTGAAGCGCATCACACAACGGCTTGGGCTTCACGTCGCAGTTGGTAAGGTGTTCTAGGACATTGACGTTTTGAATGATCTTGCAGAACGGAGCGATATGGAGCCAAGTCGCCAGCCCGGCAACATCTGCGCTGTGGTTAATAACAGAGTCACCAAGAGGCCGGTAGCCTGTGAGACCGAGACTGTCCCAGGTGGGCTCGGAGTCACTCATGTGCCACCAGAGTGAGCGTGTTGGGTCATCAAAGATCCGGACGTAGGCATCGAAGGCCAAAGTGTCGTTGCGCAGCAAGGCTTGACGCTGTCCCCGTTGACGGCGGTGGATTTGGTCCCAGGGGCTGTGGAAGTTGGTCCAGCCCCAGTCAAGGTTGTGGGGGTTGAACTGATGACACGAGGACTGCATCCAACCAGTGCGGGGCTCATCTGGGTTGTACACAATGACTCCGATTTGAGCGGACACTCTCCACGTTTCCGGGGCAGCAGTCTCTGATGCGTTGGCAGCCGCAGGATACTGAGACTTGAAGGTTTCACTCCACGCCTCAGTATCCTCGGTCGGACCGAACTTCATGTCTAGGTCTGGTTTGTTGACATCTAGCTCGGTGTCTGCAGGACCGCGAAGGACTTTGAATTCAGTCTCAGGGAGGGCGCCATCGGGATTTGGTGGCGTGGACGAGCATTCAATGTAAACACTCAATGAACCAACATTGTTTCCACGGGGGAAGAACTTGATAGTCCACCAATAACCGCCGATGAACGCAGGTGGCGAGCGCATGATCTTCACCCGGTTCGGGTTTTCCTTGGTGCCTCGAATACCCTTGATCTTCCATGTGAGGCGAGCTTTTTCTACTGGACGGTACTCTGGGTCGTCTAGGACGGGATAGAAATTCTTCTCCCAATAGTTATCTGCAAGAGTTAGATCGACGGTCCGGTAAAGTAGCAGTAGTAGCAAACTTACACTCTAGTGCACTGTAATCCCCCTCGGCCTGCGATTCGATCTCCTTCAATTCAGCCTCATCTGGCACTGATGTATCCTCCTCCTCATCTGCCCAATAGGCGTGCTCTAATTCTGGCTCCTGTTCCGCATTCTCTGCAGCGGGTGAATCAGTTTCTGTGGCTGCCTCCTGAGACTCAGTTGTCTCAGTTGTCTCAGTTGTCTCCGTCGTCTCCGTCGTCTCCGCCGGCTGAGCTGGTTCGGCTGATTCAGCAGCCTCTGTCGTCTCGGCTGTCTCTGGTACCTCAGCGGTCTCGGTCGGCTCAGCCGTTTGAGCTACCTCAGTTGTCGCGGGTGTCTCATTCGTCAAAACAGTGTCTGTTGTATCGGTTTCGGCCGGAGCGCCAGGAAGAGTTTCCTGTGGTGCGTCTTGTTGAGGCTCTGCGGACGGCGGATCCGCGGGGAGGGGCTCCGTGAGAGCGGTCTCTGGTGGGGTCGAAGGACTCTCCTGCACTGAGGTATTTATTGAGACTGGTGCAGTTGTTGCGAGATCTGCAGGGCGAGCATCGGCGTCGAGAGGGAGGGGAACAGGCAGTTGTTCGACAGTGACAGCGGTGTCGAGCCTGGAATCCATAGTGGAGGGCGCTATGCGGAGCGGCAGGTGTGGGTTGGGGTAACAGCTAGCTCCTCAAGATGATCGGAGGGGAGAATGAAAACAATGAAGCGGCAGATGTTGAAGCTCAGAACAACACAAGAGCAGTGTAACGATTTATTTAAGAAACACGAAGTGTGAGTCACTCCGAAAAGGCAGCAGGCGCAGCAATGCAGAAGCGTTGAAGCCAGGCAGAAAAGCAGCAGAGCTGAGCTGAGTCGGGGTCTAGAATGAGCGCGATAAGAAGGCTTATCAGGGGCTGTACGGGGTAAGAAGCCGGGGAGGGGGAACAACGGACGACTGTGCAAGCAGGCCGAACGAGAGGATGGAAGACGACGGGAAAGAAGCAAGAAGCGAAAGAAGCGAGGTTGGATTCTGTTGGAGAAAAAGAAAAGAAGGACGGAGAAAGTTGAAGACTTGGAGAGCCGCTGGAAGTAAGGCTGTAGAATGAGGCGGCACCACAGCCAAATCAGACGCGCTCACCGCTGGTTCTGCCTACAAGAGAAATTCTTCTACACTGGAACATACGGGACCTGTGCTTCTTATCCACTCTCTCAAGGCTCGCAAGGCTTTGAAAAGCGAAGTCTCATTCATCCTCATCCGTGCAGCTTGCCTGCCTATCTGCCTTGCCACCGGCCTCCCTGATCCCAACGGACCCAGTATGAGGGAGGAGATCTGCCAACGGAGTCGCTGGCGACAGCACGTCCCCCACTCCAACAAACCCATGCATACTTGCTTTTGCCGATTCTCCTCTTTCTGTCTGCGGATTATCTGGTCCGTGGCAACAAATTCGGGAGATCAAACAAAATGCCATTCGTCTTTTCGGGCCCATCCTGGGACGTGGCGATCATAACCCACGGGACAAGCCCACCAGAACCGATCACTTTCTTACATGCTGCCTTTGTGATTCGTTGAGCTGCCCATTCCTCACCCACTTGAAACTTCGCCCCCTCCCCCTCTTCCCCTCTGCACTTCAGATGCCGGAAGTTCGGGACGGATTTATATCTTCCTTTGAAGAAAAAAATTCGTTCCTGGAACTTTCTTCGTTGGTTCTTTTTCCGCTCAGTTTCCACTTCGGGTGTTTCTGGAATGTCTCTCGCCACCCAATACAACCAATTTGAGAGGCAGTGCCGAGAGCGGTCGGTCGATCAAAAGGTGGGGTCAGAGTTATCGTTTATCGGGAGGTTGATACAGGTGTCAACTGGGGTTCATGCAGCGTGACCTGTCGGGCTATGCCAATAATATGCCAGTGCTGTCTTCAAGACGTGAACCCCCCGATGCCCCTCGTTTAGTTGTTCGCTTTCCCAACGGCGGGCTGAGGCTGCTCGGCCCGTGCAAAAGTGGCTGCAACAATGAGCGGAAACACCACTGTCGCTTCCGCATAAACTTTAACCGACTGGCCGTCTGCCTTAATCTTACCCCAGCTGACAGCCTCATCCGGCCGGGCCCCAGCGTCGCTTCCGTCAAATTCCTGCGCTGTGTTTATGTAGACTGCATGTTCCGCCCCGTTTCGCATCAAGCACGCATTGGCAATGTGGTGTTTGATCAACCCTCCTCCAAGAATAATCATCCCCGCCCGAGCCGCCCGTACGGCCATTGTGTTGATCCGACGCAAGTCGTCGACAATGTCAACTCTCAGTCGCTTCGGAGAGGAACGGAAGGTGTGGAAATATAGCATATCGCCGAGAGAACCGTCAGTAAGGGCAGGACAGAAGACCGGGATGTTGTTTTTAGCAGCCCAGTAGAGCACTGAGTCTTCATGGTTGATTTCATGGCCCAAACGCTCGATAACTCGGCTCGGTGTCCAGTGTAGCTCATCCTCTTCGTTGCCTGTCTCTTGCGCCTTCTTGTTGGCCGCCTCTTGCTCCTCAAGCATCTTGTCCAGGATTGGTATCAACCAATCTTCGAAAGCACAATAATTGCTGTTGGGGACGATGAGATTGCCGATGCGATTAAGTCCCTTGGCTCGTAGGCCAGCGCCGGGAGCTGTGAAGGAGCCCATGTACGTGGGAGCCAGGCACTTGATAAGATCCTCCTCCACTCCACCAGCAGTGGTCACGATGGCGGAAACATGACGGTGTCGGACAAGGTAGCGGATAGTGTCTCGAAGACCGGAGGAAATCAAATTCGAGGTGTAGCCCAGAAAAATTGTGGTTTTGTCGCCGGTTTCGGGGTGCCTATATGCGCGCTTTGTGGAAAGGGAAAGGTCAGCAGGGGTAGTAGACGCGAAGAATTGGATTTATGAAGATACCATATCATTGATGATACGGGCGGCATCAGCAACAGCGCTGCTCTGGAACCCCATGTACTTCATATTGTCGACCATTTCCGCCACGGTAATATCGCGGCCCTGAAACTTCTCAAAGTCAACCCCGCTGACCTTGTGAGTGCCCTCCGGCACTGGCTCGGAGGCGACGAGGACAGCATCTGTGACCGATGCGGGCGGAGCGTTAGTTGGCTGGTTTGACATGGTGAATTGGATGGGTCACTGCAATGAAGATATAAACAGAAGCTGTTGTTGTCGCGCAACACAATGGTTTTGTCACTGTGCGGGGGAACTCGGGCGCCTGAAAAAAAAATAAGAATTCCAGAAGAAATGAATGTTTGCCTGAGGCGCTAAGATCGGAGATGCACTAACCATCTTAGGTATGGCCACCTTCTAGCTTTCGAGCTTAAGAGTCCAAATTCTCGGCCTGAGGCAACAATACACCAAAAGGGTCTGGCCTCAGGCACTAAGCCCCAGGAGTCAAAGTCAGGCCTCCCTTTATGGGGATCCGCCTTGAAGATTGGATTCGACGTTAATTAGGTGGAAAGAATAATCCCTGACCAACGGAATCCATCCCAAGTTCCAATCGCAGGCAGGAGGAGTGACCCGTCTCGAGACCTTACGAACTTGCTCCCCATCCATGATCCGAGCGAGATCTTCATTTCTCCCCCTTCCCTTTGATTTCCCTCCCTTCTTCAATTTCTCCTTCCAAAGATCCGCTTCCTACCATTTTCGCCTCATCTTTAACTTTCACGAGTTGCGGTTCTTGTTTCCGCAAGCTTTAACGCCGCCTGGACCGGATCCAGGCGTTCCCTGACCTGAAAGGCCCGAATTTGATCTGTGCCAGGCGCAACTCCTTGCAGCTGTCCCTCCGGCCGATTGCTTGACACGTTGCGTTCGGTTGAAAGGTAAGGAAGTTCCGTCTATTAAATTCAAAATTTCCACATTTGCCCTCTTCTGTTTCGGCGCCCTGTGAATAGCCTTCTGTCTTGAGGTTGTCTGTGATGTCTTGTCACACAGGGCAGCTGAACCACCTAAGGAGTCTAAATTTGACTGGCCAAAACGCCATCCCCGTCATGGAAGGAATTTGGGGAAGGTCTCCGATGCCCATTCCTTGAGGCGCCCCCTCGGCTTCGCGGATCTCAGGCATCATTTCGCCCTCGCCATTCTTACACGTCGGCCATCCGAGACAGAACGCGCGCCAAGTCGAGGGCGCAATGTTCGAGTCCACCTCAGCCTGCATGATTCAATCTTGAGCTTCACCCACCAATTTCCAAAATTGCCCGATTTGGCTAGGCTCTGATTAGATAATTTTCGACATGGCCCGTGCATTTCATTTTTGAAGATCACGTGTTCCCCACAGCCTTTGGCCCTGTCACTGCTCGATCGGCTTCTGGCCTCCCTGCATTTTAATGAGAGCTGAATTCTTGTTTTACTGTTATCTTTCACACTCGCTTGCGCTTTTCCTGTGCTGGGAAATCTCTCTTACTAACCTGTTGCAGGGCTTTCTGCCAGGTTACCCCATTTCATATCTACTAGCATGGTCTGGTGATGTCTGCGCGATATTCCCAATCATCTGGGTTCAACCCCCGAGACCGTTCTCCCCAACGATTTGGTGATCGTCGCCCCCCCGCTGGCCCCCGTGGTTCTGAAGATGCAGGATTGCCGATAGGACGTGAGCCGCCCAGGGCGCCAAAGGCCCTGATTGACACTCCTCGAGGCGGCTCGTTTGGTGGTCGAGGTCGAGGCTACCCTGGCCGTGGCGACTTCCGTGACCGAGACCGTGACCCTCGCGATCGCGACAGGGAACGCGATCGTGATTTTCGAGATGGCCGCGATGGACCACCCCCATTTCGCCGCGACATCGATCGGGACTGGGGCCGCCGCAACCATGACTTTGACACGAGAGAGTCCCGAGTCGGATTCGGTCGCGGTCGTTCACGCTCACCCCCACCCCCTCGCGACTTCCGCGATACACGAGAGCCCCTAGGTAGAGACCCCGATACCGTACGGATGCGCCGTGGTTCGAGAGATAGCTTGTTGTCAGTGTCGTCTGCTGTGCCGGATGGCCCTCCCTTGGGGGCTGGTCATCACTCTCGCTCTGGTCCGATACGGGGCCGGGGACGCGGCGACTGGGATGGGGGTCGCGGTCGTGGCCGGATGCCATATTTAGATGATCGCGATTCCTTTCGTCGCCGAAGTCGATCGCGCGACGGCAGATGGGACCGAGACCGTGATCGAGACCGGGACCGCGATAGGGAACGTCCCATCGACCGTGATCGCGATCGTGAGCGTCTGGGTGCAGATAGGGACAGGGACCGGGACATTGAGAGACGCGACAGAGACCGCGATTTGGACCGCCGTGATCGATTTGATCGTCGTGATGACCTAGATCGCCGCATGGACCGCGACGAGCGAGACAGACCAGGAGATATATGGAAAAGAGATCGACCAGCAAGCCGAAATGAGGCCAGAAATCCCAGCATTTCATCCGGTCCTCCCGGTCCTCCATCTGCTCATTCGGGACCTGCGTCAGCGGACAGGATTGCAGACTTACCTACTGCCGAACACCCCCGAAAATCGTCTGGCGGAGATTCCTGGCGGGACCTTGAACGACTCGAAACACTTTCTTCCCGCCCAGATCCATCGAAAGACTTCATCCCGCCTGTTGTTAAACGCTCGCCGCCACCTGTCGTTCCCCAAGTTCCAGCGTTTGGTTCTGTAACAGCGCCTATCCTAGATCTTTCAACTGAGAAATCATCAACCGATGCGCCTCACATGGCCCCTTCGCTACCCAAAGCCGACAAAGACCGCCAGGAGCATGTGCCAAGGCCGCAAATGCAGCCGCCAACAGGGCCAAAAGCAGATCGAGGCCCGCCACATCATGGCCTGGATCAGCGTCCCCGGCGCGACGAGGCGAAGCGTGATGAAGGTGGGGATACACTCGCAAAACCAGAGAGCCCTGTGAGAAGCTTCAAGACACCTCAAACGGTCGCAGTAGGCTTGCACAAGCCGACAGAACTCTCTCCTCCGACCGCTCCAGCCGCTATGGTTGCCAAGGAAAATGCAGTTACTCCCGACTCCTCGCCGGTGAAATTAGGTTCGGCAACAATTTTTTCAGATGCAGGAAGGGGACCACCTTCGGCAGGACGATCTTCGTCGCCGGGGTCGCACACGTCGCCCCGCATGCACCCCTCAAGCATTCCTACTGGGCCCCGTGCTCTTCAACAACGGCCTCCTCCCTCCCGTGGACCCTCGAAAGGCAACAAGCCCTGGGCTCGGCCCGGCTTTAATCGACCACATTCCGGAACTAGCCCACCTCTACCACCGAAGAGAGATTCTATTGATGGTAGAGATCGAAGCTTGTCCATCAGTGAAGATGTCAAGCGAGAGGTAAAGATGGTCTCTGACGAGCAAATTAAAAGCCCCGATGTGAACAGAGTCGAAAACAGCAAAGTCATTATCCCACCAAAAGAGAAGGAAAACGTCACTCGCCACGAACCGATCACAGAGTCTCAAAAGAACGTCTCCAGTCCTCCAAGACGTGTTGTGGAGGAGAAATCCGTCAAACCCGCTGATAATAAGGATGACGTTATAATCCCGGACTTTGAGAGGTCTAGCGATGAAGATGAGGATGAAAATGTCTTCTCGCAAGAGTTCTTAGAAAAGAGAAAGCAGGATTTCGAAAAGGACATGAAGGCGCTCCGTGCAGAGATGCCACCCCCGCCACTAGAAGACCCCAACATAGTGTCGCTCCTCATGCGTATCCAGCTTCTGGGTATGATTGCGAACGAGACACAGCCTGAAAAGGTCGCAACACCGCCACCCCCGGGGGTTGAGACTCCCTCCATAGAAGAGGCCCCGGCTCCCCCGCAGGACGACGAGATTGGCAAGAAGATTGAGGAACAGGAACCACCGACTAAGGCGGTTTTGAACTCCCTTCCTGATACAATTTCGGTTGAGAGCCTCCCATTCTTGCATTCGGGCCCCCCAACACCTATGTCTGACCTCGATGTCTGTCAAGATAACCTTGCAACCCATGAACGCATCAAAACGATCCTTCGAGGCGAGTTAATGGATCAACGCAAGACTATTGCCAAGAAAAATGCAGAGTTGAGGTTGGATTGGCTTGCTTACTATAAGCGATGGAGATTGAATGTCTGGGAGCTAGATCGCGCTAAGGAGAAGACTGCCGTAACGCCAGGACTGACTCCGCCGCCTCCACCACCCCCGGTGGTGACTCCCACACCGGTTCTAGAAACCCGCGAAGGACGGCGGTATAAAGGAAACAGCGAGCTTGACTTCCAGAACGCTCTCCGCGCATCGGAAATTTCTGCGCAGGAGGAGCTCGCTCGACGTCGTGAAAACAAGGCTACTGCCCAACCAGATCTTACTCGTGAAGCGGTGATTCCCGAAATGCTAGAACCTCGAGAGGTCAAGGCTACAATCTACAAGGATACGAACAACACAGTCGAAACATCTCAGGCCATGGAGGTCTTTGGATTTTTGCCTCCACCGAACGACTTTACTCCCGAAGAGCACGAGGCTTTCACTGATGCGTTCATGGCTCATCCGAAGAAATGGGGCAAGATCGCAGAGTCGCTACCCGGGAGGGATTTCAAGCAGTGCATTGTTCATTACTACTTGACCAAGGAGGAAATCAAGTACAAAGCCAAACTGAACAAGCGTTGGAGTCGCCGTGGCCGTGCCAGGAGATCTGCTAGGCCCAAGTCTAACGCTCTCATGGCGGACCTAGGAGTGGTGAAACCGGATTATGATGGTGAGGAGGAACCAACGCCCGTGACTGATACTGGCCGTCCACGCCGTGCAGCTGCACCGACTTTTGGAGACTCCTCGGCAGACACAGAGCAAAGTGCCAATGGAAGGAGAGGCAACGCAGCAAAGGATGGTGAACAAGGTGAGAAACCTGCTGGCAGACGAGGTGCGCGTTCTGGTACTGGTACTCGGGGTGGCAGGAGAGGCAAAGCTGCCCAGCAGCAGCAACAACAACAACAACAACAACAACAACAACAACAACAACAACCGCTACCGCCGCAACCATCTTCATTAACCCCACAGCCAGAGCCGCCAGTCACGACAGCACCGGCTGTACCGGCCATCATGACACCAACTGCCAGTGTTGTACCTGTTTCGGAACCCGTTCTGCCAAACATGTCGCTAGAACCTGCCATCGATGTGGGCACCCCCAACCTCAAGGACCAGCCCGAGCGAGATTCAATAGATGGTCAGTCTCGACCGAAGCCCGGACGTGGGCGTCAACGAGAGGGAATATATCCCTTCGAGCCTACAGAGGCCGAGAGCACGACAGCGTCGCCTGTCCCTGGTGCTGTGCGACAAGATATGTATAATTCTCCGCAGACTACGAGTTACTGGTCCGTTCCCGAACAGCGAGACTTTCCTCTACTACTGGCACACTTTGGCCGGGACTTTGAGAATATCTCGAACTTTATGAAGACAAAGTCTACTCAAATGGTAATGGTGGCATTGCTGAAACGATTCGGGCGTGATTTGTTGGACGATCTTTTCTAACAATATATAGGTCAAGAATTATTTCCAGCGACGACTCGACTCTGGCAAGAGGGATTATGAAGAGATTGCCGCAGAGGCGGAGCTTAAAAAGGCTCGAGGGGAGGCAATGGGCACCCTGCCTATTCCCAACTTCACATCTAAACGACGTTATGAAGCTACGCCATCCACCGTTAGCATGTCTAGGCCTCTCGCACCACATACCGAAGCTACGCCTGAGCTTGACGACGGTAGGCTGGTCTCGCAATTGAAACACCCTGCATTGTCCGCGCAGCCAGGACCTATGCACAATCGACCACTTCATGAGCGGGAACGCAGCCTTTCTAACATGTCTCGATATCCACCCCTCGCCCAGGCCAGCACCGCCCCCATGGCTCCTCATTCACCTGCTCTTGCCTTGGCTGAAGAGACTCCCCGGACGATTCACACCCACACCGGGTTGCCGCCGCGAATGCAAGGCCCGCGTATGGGATACTTTGTGGATGATAAGCGCGACCCACTTTTCGCACATGCAACACCTCGCTCTCACGAACACCCTCTATCTTCACGACCAGTCGCAGTATCTGTTTCGGAAATGTCTAGAATGGAGCCCATCCACGGGCAAGGGTTCCGAGATTCAGCTATAGATACGCACGGATCGCCTCTCCTGCCTGCACAAAACGCGACTGCGCTGTCGCATCAGCCTTACATGCAATCTTTGGCGCAACCGCACACTCAGCCTCCGCCGTCGCTCATGCCCCCAGGCTCCCACTCGCGTCAACACAGCCTCACCAAACCTCCTAGTTCTCCAGGCCAGGGGCCCCCACGGCACGAGCCTGAGATGTCTCATATTCGTCGTGACTCAGTCGGTCAGAGGCCCTTCTATCCCTTGCATGCTCCAGCCGGGATACCGCAACCTACTCCCGTTTTGTCCCCAACTAGAGACCCGAAGCGGTCAGGGTTGATGACAGTTGAACCTCCAGAGCCGCCCCGTCATGTTCCTGCAAAGCGGTCGAACATTATGAATATCTTGAACGACGAGCCAGAGGAGCCTCAGCCCCGCAAACGGTTTGCAATTGATCAGACCCAGTCCGTACTTACCGCAGGTGCTAGCTCTCCTTCACGGCCAGTGTACGCTGGAAGCTCTTCGCTCCCACAGCCGACACCCTCCCGACAAGAAGAATCCATTTTCTCGACCTCTCAACCAAAGGGCGCAGGCTATACTCAACCAAATCCCTACCTGCCACCTTCTCGCAATTACCCCGAATACAGTTCATATGGGTCGGCACCAGGGGCCCCTGGCCCTGCTGGAAATACTGATTGGCTAGGACGATTTGATCCTCGAAGTCAGCAGCAATCGCAACAGCCATCATCAGCCCCACCGCCGCCTAGCTCTCGTTCTTCTACGACATTGGCCCCTCAACCTACGTACTCACCATTTGCTCCTAGTCAAAACACCTCGGGCCAGGCGTTACCCCACCTTAATGCCCCATCACCAGCTCCTACGCCTTCTCCAGCGCCGGCTGCTCAACGTCCCTCATATCCTGCGTCCGTTTATGCTCCGTCGCCTGCCCATGCTCAGTCTGTTATGCCCGGATCGCGCGATATTCCGTCACAGACCCCAATGTATCGTTCAGCAATAAACTCTCCGACACTGCGTAATAGCCATACTGGATATCCTTCGCGCCCAGGACTTTCTTCAGCGTCATCGTATGCCTCCACAGGGCCGGCAACATCAGTAACGACACACCTCTCGGGGACGCCTCAGCAGCTTCCAGGTGGTCCACAGGGATACCCACACGTGCAGCCAATGGTCAGTGCAGCGCATCAACCTCAACCTCATCGAGCGGCTTTGGGACTTTCCGGATCGCAGTATGGTCGCAACACCCCGCCGCCACAACCACAGACATCCCGAATGGCACCTCTACCGGGGCCAACCTCTCAGCAAATCGGTCGTTCCTATACTCCTCCGGCCATCCTACAACCGACCCCCACAGGTGGCATGGTCTATGCACCGAGTGGGCCAGGAAATACCCACCCTCTTCAAACGCGACCATCCGGTCCGTTATCCGACGCGGTGCCCGGGCCGCATGGCGGCGCCAGCCACCATCGCCAATTCCCTGGACAAATACCATCTCAACATCCACCTCGATAGAGGTAGTGCATAGCGAGAGTGTTGGGATGAATCGTGTATTTAGTATTCTGATTTGTTTTCATCTAATCTGTTTGATGTCCATTGGCTGGCATGTTCATGCTAGGCAGGATTCATGTTGATGAGTTTGATGTACAGTAGACAACAGCAGAGACGAGCGACGAAGTGACTACATATTTTTGACTGAGAGAAATGTATATATAGCCCTGTGGTCATTTAAGGAATGTTAGTCGGCAACAAGCCCTGTCAATGTCATCGCATTTGTCGTCATTGATTATTAGAGAAGTGATAGTTTCTTTGAGATGCAACGTTGTACAACCCCTGTGCTATTGTCGTGTCAAACAAGATATTTCGGACGCCCAAGCAGAGGAAGCTGATCATGACGCAGGGCCAAGAACGCCCAGGGGTCTCGTCTGATTCTTATCCCGAACGGCAATCTCGGCTTTCTGTCTTGGGAAGCTTGATGGGCTCAAGCATACCTGTTGGTATATTTCCTGGAGGGTTCTCCTGAAACCGAGGGTATAATCAATTCGGTTCGAAGGATATCAAGGCCATACGACCATTGGTAAGGGTGGATAGAATAGTAGCAAGGGAGAGTTATGCATGTTATGTAGTGCATGATGTACATAATAATGAGGCAGTGACGTCACTCCGGCCCGACTTACTCGCAACAACCTCCACCAAACCTCTTGAGTCTCTGTAATCAAGAGACACTGTCCACGGTCTCAACCCCGAACTGTTACATCATATCTGGGCCACCTCGAACCCTGTCAACAAACGACATGCCTCCATACGCGATCTAATCGCCCGCCTTTCCGCTCCGAGTAACCCGGTAACCGCCGCCGCGGTCGGTCCACCCACACTCGACCAACACAACCCCCTCGTTCGCAAAGATATCGACGGCGAGCCCTCGACCCTCGGGGAGTGGCGGAGCTTATCGCCCCCTTGGCCGGTCAATCACGATCCCCGTAGGCTCTGCGATCTGACTCGAACCCCCCGAGTTTAGTGATTCCCATGGGCCGATTGCGAGGAACCAAGGCATCACATTCGTTGCGCCGAGCGTCAAGAGTGGAGGACACATGCAGAGTGCCGGGAATATGACTTGCCCTGCTCTGCTCTTTCTTTTCGGTCTTTGTGCTGACATGCCGACTCGAGATATGACGTCGGTTTTGGGAAGCGGTTTTTGGTATTAACGTTGGAATAAGAATGGAGGATTGACCTCTGGGGTATAAGTGTAGTGTAGATTCTCGCGTTCCTGGACCGATGGGACTGTCGAGTTCTGGCATTATTTTCTTTTGACTCCACCTTGGAATTGAGTTCTTTTGCTCCTCACTTTTCTTTCACTATACCTACATACATACTTAACATCGACCGACCATGGTTGTCGCGGACGACCCTCAAAACCCCTTACACACAGGGGAGTTACTAGAAAAGGAGAAAGCTCCGCAACCAGGGAATTCATCAAGTCCCTTAAGGCAGCCCGAAAATGTACACGCCGAACGAGCCTCGCAGTCCGACAGCGATAATGACTCTCGCGGTAAAGTTCTCCCGGATGGCTGGCGTGAGCTGACGGAGGACGACTGCTACGATAAACTCGGATACTCATTCCCCACGTGGAAGAAATGGACTATCCTTACTGTCATATTTACTGTCCAGATGTCCATGAACTTCAACAGTAGCGTGTATTCGAATGCAGTCTCGGGGCTGGTAAGTTAATTTTTTAAGACACACATAAAGCACACGCTAACCCTTGATATCTTGATACTAGGTGGAGGAGTTCCATATTTCCGAACAAGCTGCCAGAGCAGGAGGCCAGTTGAGCTTTCTGATTTGCTACGCCTTTGGATGCGAAATTTGGGCTCCCTGGAGCGAGGAATTTGGCCGATGGCCCATCCTGCAGCTCAGCATGACCTTGATGAACATCTGGCAGCTCCCCTGTGCCCTAGCCAAGAACTTTGAGACAATGATAGTTGGTCGGGTCCTCGGCGGTATAAGCTTGGCCGGAGGCTCTGTTACCCTGGGAATGACGGCGGATCTATATGAGCCCAATGAGCAAGGATGGGCAGTGGCGTTTGTGGTCCTCTCCTCCGTTGGAGGTACAACTATAGGGCCTTTCTTCGGTGGGTTCTTAGAGGGTTACGGAGCTCATTGGCGATGGGTGTTTTGGGTCCAACTCATCTTCGGTGGTGTCACCCAGCTGATGCACTTCTTCCTCGTTTCCGAAACCCGCTCAACCATCCTCATTGACCGCGAGGCCAAGCGTCGGCGCAAGTCCGGAGAAGACCCAAATATCTACGGCCCTAATGAGTTAAAGTCACCGAGGCTTGACCTTAAAGACGTGTTGCGGATCTGGCTTCGGCCCTTTGAGATGTTCCTCCGCGAGCCGATTGTCCTCTTCCTCTCCCTGCTCTCTGGGTTCTCCGACGCCCTGATCTTTACCTGTATCGAGTCATTTACTCTGGTCTTTGAGCAGTGGGGCTTTGGCCCCTTGCAGGTTGGCTTTTGCTTCGGCACGATCCTCATTGGGTACCTCATTGCATACCTCATCTGGCTACCTGACATCTGGCGCCAACAAAGCACCCGCAAGAAACACGGCGAAGCTGCACGTCTCCCTGAACGACGTCTACTGATTCTTCTTTATCTAGCACCGCTAGAGGCGATTGGTCTCTTCGGTTTTGCATGGACCACTATGGGGCCGGAGTATAACCACTGGATCGTTCCCCTCGTCTTTGTCCTACTTATAAGCGTTTCAAACTACGCTATATATGGCCAGACTGTGGATTATATGATTGCAGCCTACGGGCCGTACGCTGCGAGTGCTACTGGTGGGAATGGCTTCTCTAGAGACTTCCTGGCCGGAGTGTCTGCTGTATATGCTAACCCCATGTACACTCAGATAGGAGGAAGACTACATCTGCAGTGGGCGAGCACCATCCTTGGAGTTCTCGCAGTTTTATTCACGATTCCGATTTATATCTTCTATTGGAAGGGCCCTCAGATTCGAGAGAAGTCGAAATTCGCACAGACTCTTGCGGCGGATCGGGCACGTAACGAGGGTCGCAGGGCGAGCCGTCTCAGTGCTCAGGAGAAGCCTTATGGGGTTTAACGTGTATATTATCTACTACGACCTATGTACTATATGTGTATATTACTATCTAACGACTCTGAACCTTTAAACTTTTATACATCGCGTGGATTGAGGTCACGTGGCGCGGCTTCCGTTTCAGGCGGGGATGACGTTCTGGCTGCTGCGTTATGATTCGTTGTTAGCATTGCCATCACCTGACTTTTGTGACTGCCTTGAACGCTGTTCCTGTGCTTCGCTGCGCATGGTCTGATCTTCTGGAGGGTTAGGCTTCAATAATGAATCTGCTCCGTAACTGAAGATCGCCAATCAAAAGAGAGCGAAATCAAGCTGTCATCGCGGGGCTGGGATCCGCGATTTCCGCGGTGGAGCCAAACCGGGGGTAGCCGTCGAGGGCGGAGTCAACCCCCGAAATCCCGCACTTGCTACCATCTGCATCCCTGGTCCTCTGCATTGCATTACTGATAGTCCGGTGTCTCACCTGGCTTTCTTCGTGCGGGGATGACGCGGACAACTCAGCCAGACGCCGGAAATGTACCGTGCAGCGACAGATAGGTTGTAAGACCAGTGTTATAAAGCGACTCGCTCCTTCTCAGCCATCCCAAACTTTAAGAACTGGGTGTTATACTCGATTGTCATAGACGTTTTAGCGACTCGCAACATGGCCCTCCAGACGATCGGCATCGCCGCCATTGCGGTGGTTTACTTCCTCATTCGCTACTTTAACCGCACAGATATCCCCAAGATCAAAGGGCTTCCTGAGATTCCTGGAATCCCCATCTTTGGCAATCTGATTCAACTCGGTGACCAACATGCCACCGTCGCTGGGAAATGGGTGAAGAAATTTGGTCCTGTTTTTCAGGTTCGCATGGGTAACAAGGTAAAAGCTCCTCCCCCGTCACCCTCGCCGCCTGTCTGCAACCAAATTGCTGAGCTGTCTTAGCGCGTCGTCTTTGCCAACACATTCGACTCCGTTCGCCAACTCTGGATCAAAGACCAATCTGCGCTTATTTCCCGCCCGACCTTCCATACTTTCCACAGCGTCGTCTCTAGTTCGCAAGGCTTTACAATTGGCACATCACCGTGGGATGAGTCGTGCAAGCGTCGTCGCAAGGCAGCTGCGACAGCGCTGAACCGTCCCGCTGTTCAGTCATATATGCCTATTATTGATCTCGAAGCAACCGCTAGTATCAGGGAGCTCTTCCAGGACAGCGCCAATGGAACCGTGGACATCAACCCCACTGCGTACTTCCAGCGATATGCACTGAACACGAGTCTTACTCTAAACTACGGTATACGCATAGCAGGGAACGTTGGGGATGACTTATTGAAAGAAATTGTTGATGTTGAACGTGGCGTGTCGAACTTCAGGAGTACCTCGAACCAGTGGCAGGATTATATTCCTCTGCTAAAGATTATTCCCAAGACGAACCGCGAGGCTGATTCATTCCGTGTGAGGCGCGACAAGTATCTTACTTATCTGTTGGATGTTCTTAAGGATCGCATTGCAAAGGGAACGGATAAGCCTTGCATTACGGGAAATATCTTGAAAGACCCTGAAGCCAAACTGAACGATGGTACATCTCCGGTCGCCCATATAGTAATCAAATAAGTCCGCTAACGTTGATCCAGCTGAAATCAAATCGATCTGCCTAACAATGGTCTCCGCCGGTCTCGATACAGTTCCTGGAAATTTAATCATGGGAATCGCCTACCTCGCCTCCGAAGACGGTCAGCGCATCCAAAAGAAAGCTTACGATGAGATCATGAAAGTGTACCCAGACGGCGACGCCTGGGAAAAGTGCCTCGTCGAAGAGAAGGTCCCCTACGTTACTGCTCTTGTTAAGGAAACTCTCCGATTTTGGACCGTTATTCCCATCTGTCTCCCACGAGAAAGCACTAAGGATATCAACTGGAATGGTGCTGTCATTCCCAAGGGCACAACATTCTTCATGGTACGCACCATAAATCCTCCCATATGTCGTTTCTGCAGTTCCTGCTCGAGACAAACACTTACGTGGATATTAGAACGCCTGGGCCGCCGATTACGACGAGTCCCACTTCCAAGACGCCACACAATTCCTACCTGAGCGCTATCTTGAGGCCGCAACCGATGGCTCTGGAACTCCCCACTACGGTTACGGCGCCGGCTCGCGCATGTGCGCGGGCAGCCACCTAGCAAACCGCGAACTGTTCACAGCATACGTGCGCCTGATAACTGCATTTACAATGCATCCAGCTAAGAATCCGGTTGACCGTCCGATCCTCGATGCGATCGACTGTAATGCGATTCCGACGGCGCTGACGACGGAGCCGAAGCCGTTCAAAGTTGGGTTTAAGGCCAGGAACCCGGAGGCGCTAAAGAAATGGATTAAGGAGAGTGAGGTAAGGACGAAGGACTTGGACTAGCTCCGCCTTCCCTGATTTGATTGTCTTGCTTCGATAGATTGTATTGAGTATGAGGTTGCGTGCTGGGGGTTATGATGTGACGGCTGTGGAAAACTACCACCTGCATATTTGACTGTAACTAGTTATGATGTTCCTACTCCAACAAACCCATAGAGCATCTTAAGTCCAATGGTCACATAGGTACTGCTAGAGAAAATCCCAACAAACCGTACTAGTGGAGGCCAAGCCTGGTGCAGGAACGGCGTGATCTGATCGACGCCACGTCCCACTCCACAACCAGCGGAATGAATTCCACATCAACCGAATCCCCCGCATTCCCCAGTTCCCCATCGGTCCAACCACTTGTTTTCCATTGCCAGACGAACTCTCAACCCAACTCTACCCCCTGTCTCTCCGCATTTTCCCCCTCCTCTCGATTGTCCGCCAAACCCAGCAAAGTTATCAAGTGGCATGGACGCGGCGATATCTGTGCCGCATAATATGAATATTTGGCGGAGTGCAGATGTTTTAGGCGAGAAGGAGAATCCCGAGTTCGGGGGCGAGGCCGAGGCGCCGCGGAAGAGGCGCCGGAAGTATATTGCTAAGGCCTGGTAGGTCTTTTTTGGTTTTCGCGATTGATCCGATAACCCGAGCTGGAGAGCTAATGCGAGAGAAGCAATGAGTGCAAACGAAGGAAGATCAAGTGCAACGGCGAGCGTCCATGTGTGCGGTGCGGGCGGCAGCGGATCGGGTGTATTTACGACAATCCGCACGGGGATGAGAATGACACAAAGTGAGTGCGATTCGGCCTAAGCGGGTTAATTGCGAGGTTATCATAGTTTGCTAACAAGCGTAGTGGAATGGAGCGACTGTACGATCAGCTGAACGCAATGCAGGCGCAGATTAGCACTCTCACGGCGGCTGTCCACTCACTAACACAGAGCAATGTCCACAACAACAACAACCATCCTGGGGCTGCGGCTACGCGTCCTGACGCCGGCTCGCGGCCATTTCGGCGTTTCTCAGTCGCTTCGAAAGAATTGACCTTTCAAGGACCCACGACCTCGGGATTCAGCTTCGACCTGGCCAAATCCAGCCTCAAGGAGCGCGGTATCGAAGTCGGTGGCGAAGGCGACATGACCAGGGAACCGTCGCCGTTACCGACTCCGCCATCGGCTGGTGTGTCTGGAAGCTGTCATACCGGAGACCCATTATGGGACATTAGCAAGACCGAAGCTCTGCGACTGTGCCGAGTGTATGAGGAGGAAATGGGGGTTATGTATCCGGTCGTGGAGCTCGATGAGTTGTTGAATTATGTCCATCGACTGTACGGACCGGCTGAGGTTGGGGTTTGGCTGCGGGGTGCGATCCAGGCTCAGGGCGATGGGGATCTGGATAGCGATGATATCAATATTCTTCGCCTGGTCTTCGCATGCGCATTGACGGCGGAGGCAAGCGGAAGTAGCGAGTTGGCAATGAGTTTATTCGAGTCGGTGCGGGACGCGGCGGATCATTACGTCTGGGCAGCGCCTGAGATCAAAAGCATTACGCTGCTCGCGCTTGTGGTAAGTGGTTCACCCGTTCTAGTCAGCGGCCCTAACACGATCAGGCAATACTCTACTTTCAGATAGGGGAGGAGACTCTAGCCTGGCGAACTATTGGCATTGTGGAACGCATGTGCTTGGAGAGGGGGCTCCACCGAAGGGAAACGCTCAAACATCCGACTATCGTCGCAGCCGGCAAAGACCGTGTGCTCAAGTTGTTCTGGTCGGTGCGCGTTTTGGACTTGCGATGGAGTTTCGGCACAGGTATGCCATTTGGAGTCGACGAGTCCGATATAGATCCCTGGCTTCCAGAACCGGAGGAGCATACGTCGTATCTGCGCGTGATGATTCGGTATACGCGGATTGCGGCCAAGGTCTGGAGGTTCATAGCCGCTTTCAATAACACCAACGAGATCAAGAAAGACGAAATGAACTATCTTGACTGGCAGGTCTCGCAGTGGGTCGTCACGCTTCCGGATTCTCTTCGCCTGCAGACCTCATCGGGCTATGCGGAGGGCGAAACGCGGAGCCTTCGTCGACTGCGCTCGCTGGTCTACCTTAGGGCAAACCAACTACGGATGCTGATCCACCGGCCTGTTCTGCACTCTGCCGCGCACGTTGTGAGATTCCCCACGGAAGCACAGACGGTCGTCGATATGGCCAAGGATACAATACGCTTCATCACGCAGCTCCATGCATCGTCCGATATATACCAGCTCCAACAGGTTGTGTTTAATTGGTTCTTGGTATCTGCTCTGATGGCCCTCTTTCTCGCTGTCGCCCAGTCACCCAGCCAGTATAGTGCCACCTGCAGGGAGGAGTTCTACATGGCACTGGAGCTCGTCAAGGGGGTATCTGCGCGGTCGTACATATCGCGTCGGCTCTGGAAGTCGATCAAGGGTCTTCGTCGGTTGGGACCACAACTGATGCATCGTCACGGTGAGGGAGATAATGCGGCTACGGACGAAGTCGAGCAGGTCGTCACGTCGAGTGTCCAGAGCCAGACGCCCGACGGCGCCCAGATGACACAGGAACTGAAGGAGTGGTTCGAGGCCGTGGGAAACCTGGAAGATCAGATCATGGGGGTAGGGCCTTTGAACGCTTACAAAGGGGGGTACATGCTGGATTGCAGCAACGAGCTATCCAGCATGATGATCTAGCGTTCTCTTAACTCCGGCGGATTAGGGTTCCGGTGGCAGGGACGATGACGACACGGAAGGAGTATATAATGCCCCTCCTTCGCCCCTTCCTTCTTTCTTCCTACAACTCCCTACTCCCCACCGTTCAGCCATCTCATTCCATCTATTCTATCTCGCTTAGCAATCTATACGACTTCTTTGGCACGTTTTTGACATCTCCCTCATCTTCTACGATCTTTCTATCCTATATCCGGGTCATTTCACTACATACACTTCATCTTGCCATCTTGTTGCATCCATTCCGTCATATACAGGCAATTTCTCTCCTCTCGGCCATCTTGCACCATATACCCACGGACGCTGAGTGCGTCCGTTGCCATCTAGCTTTTTATATTCCTGTCATCTACTTACTCATCTACTTCTATCCTATCTCGCCCTCCTATCTCCGTCCTGCATCTGCTCGATATCTACCTTTAATCTATTGTTAGCCGCCCTTATCATCGCCATCACTCAATTTCTATCGATCTTGTATTCTTTCCTACTCTCACATCTGATATGCGGATATCCGAACATTTATCCCATAATCTACTATCTGACATATATACCATATATTTGACTATTTGACACGATGAAGGATTTCATGCAGATTTCAGATCTTCTCCTCCATCTTTACAATGTGTCGTTATATTTGGCCAAATGGGAAGCTTATTCCAGGATCGTGTCATTAATCCCTATCTTGTCGATCTATGTCATACCATCATCCACAAGTATCACAGCAGCCTCTACATCTGTTTGCATATACACTGCTCACCTAGCCTGAATTTCAACTGTGGCACAATGGAGCAATCTAACCAAGAGAATATGAAGCCATCTATCAGCGAAATATCTTGCATCATCTTCTCGATATAATAAAGCTAGTCCAATATTCTCGGCCATATCTTTCAGCAGATTTACTGGCATCTATTCGGAATCTACTGGATGATCTTAGCGAGATTATATGCATAGCTTCAGGATTTAACGAGTGGCGGTCCCTCCCTTGACATTTATGCTATTTATTCGCTACCTACTCTGATCTTTCGAGACACCGATATATCCTGCCATTTTTACGATTTAAGACGCATTTATAGCCGTCTGTCATATCTTCACCATATTCGCCATACTCTGCCACATACATAATGTGTTTTTTGCTTTTCTTTCCCCGTCTGGTCTAGCGTCGTGAACAATCGCCTTGACCTGCAGGGCGGTTGTTGACGACGTTGTTGGAGGAATAAACAATCACGATATTTCCTACCAGATTGCGCTACCAGACCGGCATCCGACCCACCAGGAAGTGTAGTAAATCTGGCAATTGTGGTTGGCTGCGCAATTCGCCTTTTCCGCAGTCGATGACGGAGCTCTCCGGCATCCGATCATTGATAACACCCCAACAAGGTCCCCTCTCCCTCTCCTCCTCGGTCCGCCAACCCCGCAGTCAACAAAAACTCCCCTTCTCGCTTCCTCGCTTCTCCCACCTTCCAGCTCGAATCCATTGCTCTAACATTTCCATCAAACACCCCCACAATGGCTCCCCTCAAAGCTGGCGATTCCTTCCCCGAGAACGTTGCGTTCCAGTACATTCCCTGGTCGGAGGATCAGGGTGAGATCACCTCGTGCGGAATCCCGATCAAGTACGATGCGTCGAAAGAGTGGGCGGACAAGAAAGTCGTCCTGTTCTCGGTTCCTGGTACGTCTGCAAACAATCCTTCTCTCTTTTCGCATCAGCCCCCAGGTAAATTGTCAAGCTAACATTGATCAAACACAGGTGCATTCACCCCCACCTGCTCCGTGAACCACCTCCCCGGCTACATCACGAACCTACCACAACTCAAGGAAAAGGGTGTCCAGATTGTCGCCGTCGTCGCATCCAACGATCCCTTCGTGATGAGCGCCTGGGGAAAGGCGAACCAGGTTACCGGTGAAGATATTGTACGTTCTATGATTACCCCGCCATCTACCGTTGTCACAGGATACAAATACTCGGCTCATGAATCGGCCCATCACTAATTAAGCTTATTGCTGACTGGTTTATCTACGTAGCTCTTCCTCTCAGATCCCGACGCCCGCTTCTCGTCAAGCATCGGTTGGGCGAACGCCGGTCGCACCGGGCGATATGCGATCATTATTGACCACGGCAAGGTGACGTACGCGGATATTGAGACGAAGAAGGGGGCTGTTGAGGTATTTTCTCCTCCTTATTCGGTTGTGTCGTTGGGCCTGGTTGCTGACTTTATGATAGGTATCCGGGGCTGATACGGTACTGGCTCATCTGTGAGAGAATTCGAGTGCTTGTAGATTTTCAAAATTATTAGATACGGGCATCGCTCGTGAAATACAGCCTGATTATCTGCCATTTTGTTACGTTTTCTAGACCCACCGGGGTACATGCACCGCGAGATTATATTTCCAGACGCTCAGCATGCAAGAGGATGGCGGAGAAGACAAATTACACTAGATAAGTACAAGAAGATTATGTTGAGCTAAGAGACTATCATACAGAGACGTGATAACAGAAATTCAAACATTAAACCAGCATCATCATCAAAGTGACCAGTCCAGCTAGAGCGACGCCCGAACCAGCCTTCTTCAGACCCGCAGCAGCATTGCCGCCATCGTCCCTCACCTGATTCTCGTATGGGTC
Source organism: Aspergillus ustus (assembly GCA_000812125.1). NCBI lineage: Eukaryota > Fungi > Ascomycota > Eurotiomycetes > Eurotiales > Aspergillaceae > Aspergillus > Aspergillus ustus. Next base: position 97,710 of record JOMC01000026.1, read on the forward strand.
AGAGTAGTCGCCAACCTCATTCGCCGAGATGTTGACGACAGTATACTTCCCATCGAAAATCGGGAATCCATCATTGGTAACATTATGCCAGAGAGGCGCACAGATCTGCACCGCAGTACCATCCTCAACACCCTCCGTGCAGTTCCCAACCGTCCCCTCATAGCAGTATCGGTACGCCGTGAAGTTGAGGTACGCGGACTGGCCGGGCTCGATCAAGCGCGTCTGATCAATGGAACCCGTGACTGAACTGTTGAATCCCGGCGCAAGGAGACCGTTGCACTCGGCCTCAGTGCTGTTATGATCCGTGACGGTATCCGCGACGATCGATACAAAGTGCCTGGTGGAGAGACGCGGGATGTTCGCTGTGGCGGCGTATTGGGCGTCACCGGATGCCATGAGCGGGCAAGTGAGGTTTTCTTCATTCTCGGGACATGTCCCGCCGGCGGACACGCGCTGGGGAGGGTATGTGGCGATGTAGGCTCGGGTGTTATCCCAGTTGAAGACGCTGCAGTTGGCCTGTGCAGCTTGTTGGGCGGCTGCGAGGAGAGGGGAGAAGCAGGAGAGGAGGAGGGCGACGCTGGATTTGGACATCATGGTTACGGCCGATGGTATACTTTCTCTTCGGATCGTCACACTCAGATTCGCGGAACAGAGTTGTAGGATTGAGGATGAAAGACGAGGCTCCAGGATCGACACCAGAAACTTCAACGCTCTTTAATAATACCTGCAAACTGCAACCAAACCCGCACTATGATTTAATATTCTATGTATATCCCGAAATATCCACCCTTACCATCCCCGTGGCAGTGCTCTGTCGGCTGTGAGCCTGTCAAACCTTTGGTCGCCAGTTGGCCCCCAATGTAAAGCCTCCGAGAAACCCCACAATCCAGGCTTGGCGGCAAGGGGATAGGGATCATTATTCGCTGCTCCTGTCAGGCCAAGAGCCTCCGGCTGTTTGATTCCTGTCTCGTTGACTGCGTTTTATCGGCGACATCATTGGCTCCTTCGTTCATCAGATCAGAGGCTGAGCTTGGAGTAGGGACCGCCTGAAGTGGCAGGGCAGGACAGGGCAGGACAATGCAATGCAATGCATCGAAGCATGGTGTCAGGTACATCTAGTACTGATGTTGCCGACCGAGTGCATGGACTCCTCGAGGGGACAGAGGACGGTGAACGGCGGTCTTGCCGGATGATGGAATGGTGTGAAGAAAGCCGGAAATCCTGAAATACTGAAAGTCGAGGAAGATCCGGCATGGTATCCTTTTGACATGGTGAGAGGAGAGCAGGAGAGAGCACAAGCGCTTGCAAACGAAGTACTCATCGAGTGCACGCCCTACCTACCATCTTCTGACCCATCCGGAGGTCGCGCTTACCCTCTGCAGTACCACGTTTCCATCCACGCTTAGTCGCTCAGCTACCAGCCGACATCGCGAGCTGAGACTTTAGAGTAAATTTAAGAAACTTATGCCGCCTGCTTCTCCAGTGGAATTCTTTGCTTCCCGCGGGAGAAGCTCAATACACGCTCTCTGCGTTGCTATTGGCTGCACCGTGTCTCAATGGACCCTGTCGGAGTTAAGCTCGGTTTTGCGCTGGAGATACGGAGTAACGTCGGCTTTGCTATCTACTTTGGTACCGTTGAGGAAACTGCTCCGGCATTCCCTGTCTTTTTACGGATTCCGATCTGAGCATTCAATAGATGTTGCGGAGTTGCGGAGGACCTTCTCAAGACGAGGGAGATGCTATGTCCCCTGGCTGTGGTTGTTGATTGTTGAGGAGGATGTATAAATATGGCCACCGGGACGGGCTGTTTGTGCTCTTAGGAAAGAGTAAATCGAGCCTTGAATTTACTTCACTTGCATAATATATATATACACACACCATGGCTCCCAAAATCCTCGTTGTTCTTACTTCTTCCGCGACAAACCCCTCCAATGGACAGGAAACCGGATGGTACTTGGTATGTCTACTCGAAACTCCAAATACAAAGATGCGAAGCTGATATAGTTCTAGCCAGAGTTTGCGCATCCGTGGGACGTCTTGAAGACCAAGGCTGACTTTGTTGTTGCCTCCCCCAAGGGTGGCATCGCGCCCATCAACAAGGGGTCCATTGAGATGTTCGCAACTGACCCTGTTTCGTCCGGATTCGTCGCAGAGCAAAAGACTCTTTGGGAAGATACAGTGAAGCTTTCGGATGTTTTGGACCGTGCTGATGAATTTGACGCGATCTTCTACCCCGGTGGTCATGGCCGTAAGTTTCTGCTTTCATTCTGGAGTGGGTTGTCATGCTAATTCTGTCTAGCCATGTTTGACCTCTACTCTGACCCCGAGTCTATCTCGTTGATTCAAAAGTTTGCCCTTGCGAAGAAGCCCATTGGGGCTGTCTGTCACGGTCCGGCCGCATTCCTAAACGTCACCCTCCCTTCTGGAGAACCTCTCATCGCATCTGCTACTGTCACTGGGCTCTCGAACGAAGAGGAAGATGCCCTTGGCGCGACTGAGGCGATGCCGTTTAGTCTGGAAGATGAACTGCACCGGCTGTCTGGAGGAGGCTTTGTTAAGGCCGGCGAAAATTTCGGTGAGAAGATTGTTGTTTCTCAGGTGAAAGGACTAGGAGGGGCCTTGATTACGGGGGAGAACCCTGCCAGTTCAAAGGGTCTCGGAGAGGCATTGGTGGAGGCATTGGGACTTTGAGCCGGCCTCATAACCCTCACGTTGTCTACAGTTTGAATACCATTTGACCTTTCCATGACACCGTCCCGCAGACAATGTATACCGGGCAACGTTAGCCTGAAGAATTAATCTAACGTTATCAAACGCGGTGATCTCCGTGCTGGGCATTTCCACTGCCAAGTAGGCACATCCGCAAAAGCACCCACCGCGTGCCTGCCCAGAAACCAGTCAAGCTGATCTGAAGACTGACCGATGTTACAGACAGATCCCCTGGCCAATGGCTGCTCGTGCGTTCAATATCAAATGTAACCACTCTGCTGCACCCCCGCGACGATCCCCGGGCAGGCAACCAATCAGCGTCTCCATCCTTCACATGAGCTGCGATACCACCAAAGGGACTGGAGGATAACAAACCGCATCCCGTCCAATGCCGCTGTGCACCTGCTGCCGAGCATACAGACGAGAATAAATAGCCTCGCTTCTGTTTACTCGATGCGTGGGCAACGCCCGGCCACACGCTGTATATAAGCGGCTGTCTTCCCCTCGTTCGCAGTATCGAAACCAGCACAGCGAGAAAGCTAGAGTCGCAATTGTCGCAATAATGGCCCGTACAATCATCCCAGTCCTCATTGCCGCATCTCTGCAGGCCGCAGGCGTCGTCGCGACCCCGCCAAACATCCCCTCAAACGCCGTCGCCCAGACCCAGCTCGCGGCCCTGACGGTTGCCTCGGCCGGATCCAATTCGGGATATGATCGCGATCTGTTCCCGCACTGGATTAGCCAGGGAAAGTGAGCTCTCTCTCTATCATTTGTGTTTTGAAGCCGGTATCCCGAGCAAAGAGAGCGGAAGACTCCAAGGAGTATGGTAGCAACAAGGCTAACGCGTGATAGCTCCTGCGACACACGCGACCTAGTCCTCGTCCGGGACGGGACGGGCGTGACAACGGGCACTCGCTGCTCGATTTCCGGCGGCTCTTGGTACTCGCCGTATGACGGCGCTACCTGGACGCAGGCGAGCGATGTCGATATTGACCATGTCGTGCCGCTGGCGAATGCATGGAGGGTGCGTTCTTCCCTCAACATTCCTTCTTTCAACACGACGGTTTTCAAGACCTATAGCAGTATAAACACCATGATAAGCGACTAACTCATTGAACCTATACAGTCCGGCGCATCCGAATGGACAACAGACGAGCGCGAAGCCTTCGCCAACGACCTGGACCACCCGCAGCTCATCGCGGTCACAGACAACGTGAACCAGCAGAAGGGCGACTCGGGGCCTGAGGAGTGGATTCCTTCACTGAGTATGCTTTTTTGACACCCCTTTTTTTGCCCCGCCATTGCTTATGTACCGCCTGAGTCCGCGAGCTGACAATCTTTCTTCTTTTTCCTCGGTATAGCCTCGTATCACTGCACGTACGGCAAGATGTGGGTTGCGGTGAAGTACACGTATGGCCTGACTGTCACGTCGGCAGAGAAGAGCGCGCTCGAGGGGTTGTTGGATGCTTGTTAAGTTGGCTTTTTTTTTGTTTGCTGGATGGGCGCAGGTATACCTGGGTAGGTAGCTGATCATTACGATTGATGAGTATACTAGACAACAGTTGATGCACATATCTCAGAGCATGGCCCTCATACTTTGGAGGCAATATGTCGAATATATATAAGCGGAGTATGGAGGTCTGCATTTGCAGTCATGCGTATAGTCAAAGATCATCTTTAGTTGATGTCCATGACACAATACGATCCAAGGGCGGATTCGGTAAGAATCGGCGTTCTTGGTTCATAAAGCCGGTCAACTAAGGATGAATAATCAATCAATCAATCGATTTTTGAAATGGATGTATTAAAGTTGCCTACTCCTGAGAAGGAAAGGAACAAAGTCCGGTAAATTCCTCCAGGTCAATACTTAATACTGAATTAGCCTCCGCGCTTCTCTTCAGTTCCCCCGGCCTTCATGCTACAAACTTGCACTAACAATTTCCCAGATAGTAGCTTATGATTTGTAGTTATTTTTATATCGAATAACCCGAGGTCGTTAGCCTTACCCCTGGAATCTACGGAGACTTTGGAAAAATGCCCTTCCCTGCATTCAAGAATGAAGGAATCTTGTGCTTCATCTTCCATATCGGGGAGACTCAGTCCAACTCTAACTTAAAACCTCGCTCTGTCATGTGGATGTTTTGCTGGCACAGATGTAGCGCCTGTGATGCGTGTGTACCTCGCATCCATAAATACATGGAGCTTTCACTTAGGTCGATTCGATTTATCCAGGTAGACAGCTCCGGTTCAACCTTGGGATTAGGAATTGACTGTTGAACAAAACTACTACCTACCTAACAGCGATACAAGGCATTACATGTCAAGTACTGCCAAGTGGGTTCTATGGTTGAGTCGAACATGCGTAATATCGACAGGAGAAGTGCGGGCAGTTGCCCATATCGAATATTCACCGAGCGGCTAGTTATGTACTGCTTATTTCTTATTATTATGATATAGGAGTTTGTTTGGTACAATCATACAATGGTATGTTGCGTTGCCTTCTCTAAGAATAATATAGGTTGTAAAGAGTAGGAGGCTCATTGTTCAATTTTGCGCTGTTTGTGTGGATATATATATTGGGGCCCGCTGTACAAACACCGGGCTCGCTAGCTACACACCGCGTACTAGTAGATACGCAGATAGAGAGGGCAATCCTTAAGTTAAGGTGGTATAAGTTATGTATCCCTAACCATGTCCCTGACCACATACCATACCCAAACGCCTCCGTAAGCACCGCTTAAGCACTTTCTTACACGCCTTAGTAGTGACCTGGTGTGAAGATAGCGGCCGGCTATACGCACACCAAGCTAAATAGCAGTCGCCTAGGTTGAATAGGTAAGGTGCGTGAATAGCAGCCGCCGTCGTGTAGCTAGCGAGCCTGGTGTGCGTGTAGCGGCCCCCTAAATATTATATATACGGTATACTATATCCAACCTCTTAACCCACATGCTCTCCACAACAGAGTCAGTGCAGGCAGAGGCTTTGTAAACAATGACCAATTGGCGGCCATATATTACTAGATCTAGTAAATCCGTCGCGGTTGAAAGTCCTCAAAACACCGAAAAAAGGCCGGCCCGCGTCGTATGATTTGGAGAGAGCGAGGAATAGTTAATATAACTAGATCGTGGGACACGCGGCTACGCTTGACTCAAGCTCGGCGAGAAGCTGGAGACTATTGGAAATCTCCATTATTCCTTCGTCGGAGTAAGGCATACTTGTGGTTCTTCGGAGTATGGTGGATTGGTTTGGTAAAGGCCTGGTCAGTCAGCGTGGCTGGCTGGCTGGTCACGGGAGTGCCAAGAACCCCACGAGGACCTTGGAAGATGATTAATTTCTCACATTATTGATAAGGAGGCTACTATCTCTCAATTATAAAAAAATCGCAACTCGATGGAAATTCCAGTCGGATTCCGGAGCCCACCGTTCCAGACAAGGGTGTTTCCACGAGCGAGACAGACAAGGATCAGGGCGATCCAGATAAGATCGCAGCAGCGTCAGACCCAGCGACCGGGCGATCGGGGAATCCGAGCGGTACGTAAGCAGAAGGAATGACTAGTTAACTCGTTAACTAAGGATTAATTAATAATAATTTATTTATGAACCAGACCAGACTGAAGAACTGTTGCAGAAACCACGGAGAAGCAAGCAAGGCCCCCCTGCATTAGATTTTCTAGCCAAAACTCAATTGAATGCTAGTCCTGCGTTCGGGGCTGTTCGAGAATATTCGCGTTCTGCAACCATTCTGCAGGGCAGCATCTTTGATTGGAGTGCAGTTTGATTCCCAACTACTGCTCAAAACATGATGCCTCGTGCTTGAATGATTTGTGTGCATATTTGCTGGCAAACTTTGGATTATGCATGTGGGCGTGAGGCCAAACTCAAAAGTTGCGCTTCTCCGAGACTCCAACTCTCCACCTCCCACTGCCCCCTCGGTTTCTCACCGTTTTGGGCGCCACAAACCTCGGGACAAGTTCAAGGGGGCGCCTCTTGGAGGAAAAAACGGCAGACGTTCGCAGTCCGGAATCCATTCTAGCGAGAGAACCGAGACAAGGTCATCTCTTTAGATTGCAAAAGCTCGTAGGTGGCGCTGTAGCGGGCGGGACTGAGACAGAGCGAAAAAAGCCAGGACCACAAGACCAGGCTCAAGAACGACTGGACCCGCCGGGGGAAAGGGATCGGACTGAGGATCGAGGCTAACAACTTTATAATGGGCCTAGCGCGTGGGCGATATATTAATTGATGCAACTTTTCAGTCCAGATGCTGACGGCAGCACCTAAAGGATCGTGTCATCCTTCTGCTTGCGCTATGCCCCCCGCGAAGCTGACAGCTTCCAGGTCTGGAAGGAATTCGAGACTGGAACTCTCAAAACTCATCTCGAAAGAGTTAGGAGCCACAACCTGGGCATTTGATTTGATCACACAAAAGTCCCAGCGACAGCAGTTTCCGTGTGTAACTGTGAGCACTGGGCAGCTGAAATCGCGTAACCCGTGGGGGGGATCTCCACCAACGATTGAACCTTGCGATCCAGTCAAGCCTTTGCACCTTCAAAGGAGAACGTTGCCCGAGGCTTGCGGTCTCTTGATTCTTGAATTCTGGGATTTGGCCCCAGAAAGGTTCGGTCCGGCAGAATTGCAAACCAAGGTTCTCTTTCGCTGGCCGCTGCTCCCGATTAAATTTGTCATTGGATGTGCTGAGGTTTCCCACGGCACGAAGCAGCGCCATTGCGCCACATTGCTGGGTCTCTCGTATTCGATTCCCAAGCCGAGATGATGATCTGAAACTCAAAAGTTACACAAGTGGAGGGAGAACAAATGGAATTGATCTTATCTATCATTTTAATCGAGACTGAAGTTCGTGCAACACATTTGATGATCGGAAACATCGTGATTGTTGATCGTGTGCGTGGCCGCCGCCGATCAAGGCTTCGGATCCGGATTCTGTTCCACATTATACTCCACCTTGCGCCAAATCTCCAGCGGCACATCGTTTTGCGATTCCCGACCGGAGCTGGTGTTGTTGTTGATCGCCTCTTGGCTCGCCGACGTGACTAACACCTTGGACTCTGAGCGCGAGTGCGACGCTCCTCCGTTCCACCACCGCTTCTTCGTTCCTTTCCCGGCTGTAGACGTCTGGGTGCCCTTGGCGCTGGCTCCGACCACGGACCCGAGTTGCTGTGAGGCGCCACCCGAGGGATGCGACGGGTCGCCGTAGCGATTTGTGCGGTAGTTGCTGCTGTACTGCGAGAGCGCCTTGCCGAAGATCTTGCGGAGCAGCGGCCACCAGCACATGAGGTTGGCCACGTAGATGGCTGTGCTGGACTCGCGGATATACCACAGCTGGTAGATGGTCGTCTGTGGGGAGGCAAAGTTGAAATATTTGTTCAGGATGGCGGCGATCATCACAAACACACCGAGACCCAGGACGCTGATAAGCAGGATTTTCTTCTTCAAGGGCATCTGCGCACCCTTGAGGAGGGGGATGGGGATAGCCAGCATCCAGGCGTCGGACGACAGATTGAAGACGGCCTGTGTGATCGAGTAGTGCTGGTAAGTTGCGCACTGCGCGTTGTCGACTGGCACAGCCCAGTATTGCGAGAACGGGCGGCAGTAGACGGCAAAGTAGGTGATTTCAATCACGACGAACCCGAGAGCAACATAGCCGGCGAGGATCTGGACATACAGATGCCACGAGAGCCGCGACGTGAGCTTCCAGTACATCACCACCAGGCAGGTCTTCACGCCCCAGGTCGATAAGAGCATGCACTGCTCGAGCCCGATGACAATCTTGCTCCCGTATATCCTGTTTGCGACATCCTGGGGATCTGCGAGGATGCTCTCCAGCTCCGACTCTGGGAACAGGTTCGTTGCGTATTCAGCGGAGACACGAATGAGGACGAGGAGGGTTGTATATACGGCCTGAACGGTCAGCGCTTCCTTCTCACTCTCTGCGGACAGGCCGGCATACAAACGTTGCTGTCATAATATAGTCATCCGCTACAGACGTCAGCACCGCACGAGTCGAAACCTCAGGGTGGATAACATACCTTGCAGATGTTTGATGCCTCCATTTGATATAGATCGCGCGATTCTGATACATCAGCCTCATTTCTCGCCGTATCACAGTGAAACCTACATTCGGCCAACGTAGATCACGAATCCGATGCTCCAAAACACGACGGCCTCCACCAGCAGCTGGTGCGGGGTGGGCGAAGTATCCCCCATGATCGGTGAGATGCGATCTTCAGGTCAGCATCAGTTTTGGGGCACGGGACAGGATTTCAAAGGTGTGAGGATAGCCTTTCTTAAAGGAGGCTTAGGGAGGAGACGGCCAAGTGCGCGAGGAATCGGATGGCATCATCCCGCACACAATATAATAAACCGGAGCAAGCCGCCCTGGGAAAATCGAAAAAAAAAGCAATTCAAATTCTGCAACCTGATTTACCGACAACGTGGGTGGGCGAAGGAGTGGCATCCCTGCTGGGACGTGGAGCCTGTTGGGTCTGCACACTAAAAGCGTAGCCAAAGCCAAAGTCGCCCTAGTCCAGGCCCTCTCTGAGCCCATGATCGCACGCACTCCTTAATAACGAGAACAGGGATGGTTTGATTTTTTTCTTTTTTTTTTCTTCAGTTGTCTTCACCCTTCTTTCCTCTTCTTTCCCCCTTGCGTGTCGCAAACTTGTGGTTGAATCTGACAGGTCTCGAAAATGGGAGAGAAGATCAACGAGCCCCCCGCCAGCAAGGGCGACGTGCGTGACCAGGTCGACGAAGTCCGCCTGGAAGCTGCGTTGGGCCACAAGCAAGAGCTCGTCCGTGGATTCGGTCTCTTCAGCTTGACCAGTCTGGGGATTATCATTGCCAAGTGAGTAGTATTGCATTTCTTCCATCACAATTCTTTTCTCTTATCGCGGCTGTCACACCCTGCCGGGGAATTTGCCAATCGCCGATCGCTCGCTGACCAGGATCCAACGTCCACTAGTTCGTGGGCCGCAACTGGAGGGACCATCGTCACTGCCCTATACAATGGCGGGCCCATGGCCGTTCTCTACGGCCTCATTGTCGTCAGCATTTTCTACGCGCTGATCTCCGCTTCCCTGTCGGAGCTGGCCTCTGCCATCCCCTCTGCGGGTGGTGTCTACCACTGGTCCTCTGTCGTCGCTGGCCGATATGGCCGTGCTGCTGGTTTCTTCACGGGATACCTCAATGCATGCGCATGGTTGCTCTCCGCTGCATCGATGAGCTCGATTCTCGGAAACGAGGCGGTCGCCATGTACCTCCTCCGCAACCCCGACGTCGAATGGCACAGCTGGCAGCCGTTCATCGTCTTCCAGATTGTGCTCTGGATGTGCTGCGGCATTGTCTGCACGGGCAACCGCTTCCTGCCTCTGCTGAACCGCATCGCCTTGGTTTTATCGATGGGCGGCCTGTTCATCACGATTGTAGTTCTGGCTGCGATGCCACGTGGGCGCCGCGCTAGTAACAAGCAGGTGTGGCGCACGTACTACAACGAGACTGGCGGCTGGAACGATGCCGTTTGCTTCTTGAGTGGTCTGCTCAATGCGGCTTTTGCTGTTGGTACACCTGATTGTATCAGTCACTTGTCGGAAGAGGGTACGCTTCATTCTCTTAACATTTCCTACATTGCCCATGCTAATCACGAACAGTGCCTAAACCCGAACGCAAGGTCCCACAAGGCATCATGCTCCAGCTGCTCACAGCGTTCGCCACTGCATTTGTCTACCTCATCGCCCTCTTCTATGGCATCTCCGACATTGACGCCGTCTTCGACAGCAACATCTCATACTTCCCGACCGCCGAGATCTACCTGCAAGCAACGGGCTCGACCGCCGGCGCAGTCGGGCTCATCGCGCTCCTCTTCCTCGCCACCTTCCCAACCCTCATCGGGACGCTTACCACCGGCGGCCGCATGTGGTGGTCTCTAGCGCGTGACAACGCAACCCCATTCGCGCCCTTCTTCGCGCGCGTCCACCCAACCCTCGACTCCCCCGTCAACGCGACCGTCGGCATGACCGCCATGGTCTCATGCCTGGGCTGCATCTACGTCGGAAGCACGACAGCCTTCCAGGCCCTCATCTCCTCATTCATCGTGCTTAGCACGCTCTCCTACGCGGGCGCCATCATCCCGCATGTCCTCACGGGCCGCAAGAAGATCGTCCCGGGACCCTTCGCCATGTCTGGCATCTGGGGGTACATCGTGAACATCGGCTCTGTCATCTACATCGCCGTGACAGTGGTCTTCTTCTGCTTCCCCTTCACCATGCCCGTCACCGTGCAGAATATGAACTACACCAGTGTGATCACCGTCGGGCTCATGACGCTCGTCGCCATCTGGTGGTTTATCCGTGGTAACAGGCAGTACAAGGGGCCGGTGTATAGTATGGAGGCTGCGGAGAAGTTGGTGCGCGAGGGCGTTGAGGCTGTCAAGGCCGAGCCCGAGGTTTCTGCTGCCGCTGGTAACACTCAGTAGATGTGGGAATGTTTACCCATGGTACTTGAAGTACAAAAGATGGAATGGTCTATGCGTAATAATGGTGCGATAACGTATATAATGTGAATAACTGAATACATGTATGTATTGAATGTCTAAAAAGAGGCTCTCTTTGATCACGCATGCCCGTCTTCGGTAGTGTACTTAGTCTGGTCTGCTTTATCTACCCGCATTCCACTTTACCATACCATAATAGATAGAGGGCTACGTATGTGAGTGAATTGTTGAATTCTAAACTACCTCGGGTAAAAAAAAAAGAGACAGGGAGACATACCTAGGTACCCGTCGACGGACTGCGAAACCAGGAGAACCATCACCAGGGTTCGGCTCAACTGCCTACCTAATCTCTCTCTTATCATTTCAACGTACAACCAACCGCAAACGGCGGCGGGCACTGTTGGGGCCTTGAACCGTGGATAATGTACAATCAATCCAATGATCAAACCTTGCAACAAATTAACAGCATTGCATTGTCCGCTTCTGATTCGCTCTGACTCGCTCTGATTCGTGGATTTCCCAACGCGCGGATCGTCAGCATCGAACCGTGGATACGATTTAACTCTAATAATTCCACGGAAATCCTTAAACTCAATATTAATGTATTATTGAGCAACACCCAATCGATCGGTTCGGACTACCGGAGTCCGACTACGAGGAGGGGGAGGTGGAGGAGGAGGATCAACTTCGAACCGGGACTGGGACTGGATCTGGGCTGGGCTGGGCTGGGCTCCATGTTCAGAATTATTATCAGTTGGTTCCGACGGATGGGCTTGTTTGCTTGTTTCCACCGTGTTCATGGAGGTAAGGCTGCGTGCGGCCTCGAACCCCCTCTGAGAGATCTCTTCAGGTATAATACGATGCTAGAGTCTGAGGATCTACTTCCACTGTTTGGGGCCCAGAAACAATAATTGGGTTGGGGGGATGAAAAAACCCCGTTCTCATATCCGTACCTTGGATGGACGAATGGCTCGATGACTAGCAACAGCGTTGATGTAGACCAGGCCGGATTGTTGTTCCCGTGTAGATTGATCTATCGGACTCTGCTGTATAGTGGATGTAACTACTAAAAATATCTATTCCTCTATCTATCCTAGGAAAAGCTAATAAGTTTCTTAGAAAGTACTGGTTCATACATACAAACTACCAGATAACATCGGACGAAAAGAGAATGGCCGCAGTATGGTCGAATGGCAAAGGCACGGCATAAACAGCACGATATTTAGAGATTCTCCCTGCCATAGGCCGCAATAAACTGTTCGAGCCACTCCCTTCTGGCCCCATCATCAGCACTAGACTCCATGAGTAGTTGCCTTACGTCGGCCCCGTTGAAAATGATGGCCGAAGGCAGTGTTGTGCTCCCTGGGCTCGTTCCGGTATTGAAGGTAGCTCCCGCTACAAGTAGCGCCTTGACTACATTTAAATCGCCGCTTCTAGCAGCATAGTGGAGTGCGGTGTCGCCGTTATCATTGGTAGCATCAACATCGACCCCGGCATGGCACAGGACAGGGACAAGCGCGGCGTTGTTACGTGCAGCGCACAAATGTAGCGCGCTTTGTCCGAAGGGTAGAGGTGCGAGTGGGTTTGCGCCACGGTCGAGGAGCAAGCGGACTGCGTCTATTGCGCCCCAACAAATTGCTTCATGAAGGGGGGTATAATAATGGTCTTGAGCTTCGATATCGGCACCCAATTCGAGGAGAACACGGACCAGCTCGCACGAATTATCCTCGGCGGCGATGTGCAATGGGGTCTTTGTGGTGTTGTCGGGGCCCGCCAGCTTCGCTCCAACGCTGAACAGCCACTGCGTTGTATCTACATGGTCCCCGTATGCAGCATTGAGGAGCAGCGTTGATGCTGTAGCCTGGCGTTCGCTTTCTGGCGCCACGTAGAAGTCCCATAGTACCTTGAGAACCGCAATGCAGCCTTTGTTCGCAGTGTCTGGCAGCAGCTGATGCTTGATATAATGCTGCAACTCACCCACGTTCGAGCCCAGAACTTGAGCAGCCGTCTCGAGAAGGAGCCGACACCCCGACGCATTCTGGTTAGCAACTGCAAGGTGAATCGCGGTCCGCCATTCAGTCGGATCTGTACAACCCGCCGAAGCACCTGCTGCACGGAGTAAACTGATGATCATATGTTGCCCGCGTGAAGCTGCTAAAATCAGTGGTGCGATCCCGGATCCATCGCGAGGGAAGACGGAGATATTTTGCGCAAGGATCAATTCGACTGCCTCCGTATTGTTTGCTCGGATTGCCTCGTGTAGGGCCGTCGTCCCAAGTACCTTAGCTACCGGATCAGCTCCATGTCCTAGGAGTCTCTGGGTCACCTGAGGCTGATGATTCCGCACCGTCCAGATCAGTGGTGTCATGTTGCTAACGCCTGTGCATCTGGCGCCCGCTCGGTATAGTTCTCGAGATAGAAAGCTGTTGTATCGACGGGATGTTCGGTTGAGCGCATCAAGGTCGCGTATTTCCAGGTAGCTACCGATGTCAAGGATAAGCTCCGGGGGGAGCCGTGAAAGTGGGGAGGGGTCCATATCAAAAGAGAGGAGTGAAATGCAGCAACTTGGAACCAGAATCTCGTTCTCCAGGCCTAAGGTTCGAATCCCCGCTGTTAGCGGCGACTATGTATGTATATGTATATGTGTGTGTAATACAAACAACGCCTGGTCTTGATGGTATAATGATACAATCAGGGAAAGTAGAGACTCTAAAAGAAGCAAGGTGTATTCGAATAACTGGGAGGTTTGACAGTAAAGTCCGTCAGCAGGATTCCCGCCAGTTTTGGCCGCGCTCGTCCAGGCTGCACTCGCGGAAGGTGCGCTCCATTTAGCCTGCTTCCTCCCAGGCACCAGACAACAAGAACGCTGTCAAGCTCCTGTTATCGCAGACCATTCTGTGTTGATAGATGGACCTCTATAAGTTCAAACCCAACGCCATCGGGGGATTCGGTCTCCAAATTTCGAGGTATAGGCCGACCTGGCCATAACAAACTTCACAAGCCATCTTCCGAATCTCCTCCTCTGCTACCATACCTATGGCCGTGGGAGGGAGTTTTGTGATGCAGCTAGCCTACTGCTTTTCTAATTCCGCTAGCTCGTGCATGTCTGCGCCTTTGACCTCCCGAAGAAAATCATTGGCTATATCCTCGGTGCCTGGGAAAGAGAGGTTGTTGCGCGTGGGAATGTGAGACTGGCTAACCGCTGGAACGGTAATTTCAATCTTTTTGACTATCTGAATACTTGATCAGGTCCTTATAAGCATGAAAAAGAAAGAGATCAAAGCAGCTAAGACTGCCGGCGTACAATCCAGTATCGAGCAGAGGTTCCCCGGCCACATTGTTCTGGGATATGACCAGCCTTTCCCGCAATGGGCTTCTGCGTGACCGTTGGGTGAAACTGGAGAAGATCAGTTCATCTATATGTGGCACCATCAAGGATGGTGAATTCAAGTCAAATACAATGGACCATCCCCGGAACCTGCGGGCTCTATCGACGGGGGTCTGGGGCTTGGAAAAGCACATTCTGCTTCATCAGGTCTGCCTGAACCGATTTAGAAATTACCCTGCTCTCGAAAGTGAGATAATAACCCTAACAAGGGCTGGACACCGGGTGTTTATTGACATTGCAAATGTTGAGGTCCTCATTAGCATCTTAGAATATCAACCAAGGGAAAATTAGAAGAAAACGGTCAGCGAGCGAGGAGTCCATGCTGATAAAGCAGTATCGGAGCGCTGAGATTATGTCGAGGGCTTGGAAATCAACGAACATTGTGCGTTGGATCATTCTGCAGTTGCAAATGAGGTGTTGATGATGTGCGGACTAGCCCGCAATATAGATGCCCCCCCGTTACAGCCGAGGATGTGGCCAGGCCTTTTGCCTTCATGAATAAGCACATGCAACATAGCGGCTACTTCCTAGGCGCGGCCTGGCCCGCTTGAAGCTTACTTCTAGACTGATCTACAACACACTCGTGTACTGCGGTTCTAGTGCGGACATGGCATCGCTAAGGCTACATCGACGACAGCTTACTGAGCTGAAACATGCAAGCGCGGATGAGCGGGCTGGATACCATCTTATGACTGACATGCCATAGCAAATACGACGTCCGCTAGTCCGCGTGTGCTGACTTTGAGACACTTCATCCAAATGCCAGGTCCATGAAGAGTATAAATACCTCCATCCCATCGCGCCGATCAGTATCCTCGTCAACCAGCTTTCACATCTTCTTCCACCATCTATCCACTCAAACCGACCCCGACAGAACGCTCCAACCTCCAACATCAAAATGCAGTTCAAATCCTTCGCCGCCGCCCTCCTCCTCTCCGGTCTCGCAACCGCAACCCACGTGCACAACCAGTTCGGCCATGACGGGTACATCCAGGACAACCAGGGCACCGAGGTGCAGCTGAAGAACGGCAAGTCCGTCGATGTCGGTGGCGGATGGGGGTTCTTCTGGGTTCAGGCCAACATCTGCCATCAGAATGCCGTCGCGTTTTCTTGGCCTAAGGATTATGGCGGTATTTTACTTTTCCTTCCAGCTCCTATGCGCCGACCGCTGACAGAGGTTTTTTCCAGACATTTACATCCGAGGCGATGGACGTTTGTACGATGCTGGCGGTACGTTGACTTCCCTCTTAATGCATGGGTCCCCCGAGGAGGGCATCTAATGGAGCATATACAGGCAGCCAGATTTCCAACGGCGCGAGAATCTGCTCGAACTAGACGTCTTTATGCAGTACTGGAGGATGGAGGTTGCCTCAACTATCATCATTTTGGGTCTCTTGGGATTCAGTATTGGTCAAGGTATTTGAAAAAAAATAATGAAAGGGGTTGAGGAGGATCACGAAAATTCAAAATTGGACATACGAAGGCAATATCTAGATTCAACATCGTGGTGTGCCTTCCTATACTGTATCTAGTCCGAGTCATAAGTTGAAAACAGTATCAGTGTTGTTGCGCAAGTGTGTTTGCTGCCAAATTTCATGGCACAGGATCCAGTTCCCTGTTGCTGGACGTTTCTCTCTCTCTCTGGTTCGAACATGAGTTCATTAAAACTACACGGGCATTCTGCTACTCGGCTCGACGCTGGTAAACCGCCGGCACCATTCCTGCCTTGTAACTGGGCAATAAACCCTCGCCGTATACCATGGTAGCCACAAGATTTGGTCACTCTCTCCAAATTTCTCGAATTTGTGCACCACGGATGATAGCTTATTACCTTCAGAGGACGAGCGAGATAGAGCAACGCAGGACCTGGGCGATCTATCACTGATTTGCCTGATGAATCCGTTGATAGCGCAAGGAAGGATAGGCTAGGAGAGTTTCTTTTTAAGAAACCCTCCCCCCCCTCCCCCTTTCCTTTTTTTTTTTTTTTCTTTAAAGGGCATACCAGTAGTACTCAGCGGTGCCATATCAGGTCTATCTATAGTGGCGCTGCTTCCGAAGGCTAGCCCAGACAAGAGCGTGGGCTGGGCAATGGGGAATCTGGCTCAAACTCCGAGTCAGAGAAGCCGCCGAGATGTCAGTAGGCGATAAAGACTCAACCAATCGCTAGGTACCTAGATCAGCCTGCATCTTCATGATATATCAACCACAGTAAGGAGGCAAGGTCCGATCCGACACAAGTCTCGTGAAGCTGGTAATCTGTCTCGCTCACGACTAGTAGTCCATACTAGGTTGCCTCTGTATATTCCCGTCGTACCCAATGGTGCTGACGAAAATCTTGACGGATCAAGATGCCCTTGACTTAGCTTCCATATGTAGATGGGACGATAAACTAGTTTCATTGTATTGAGGAACATCACGGAAAAGGAGTGGCAATGTCAGCCTGGCGCCCTCCTCCCTTCCTTGCATAACAAATTTGCAAAGCCCCGGATAGTAGTGGCTGATATCTTGACCGCCAGATGTGGTTGTGGTATACTCGTCCCAATTTCATGATGATAATTCGACTGGCGGTGGACGCGGCCCTTGCGGCAAGCTGTGACACTTTAGACGTGAGGATAACAGTCACTCATTCGCGCCACGAGAATATCGAGCCCGCAGCATAATGCCTCACCGTTTAATGTCGCCGCTCTCCAGCTGAATTCAACCGGTGAAGTTCTAGCAAGGCAACCTTGGTGGTGGACACGTGTCGCCATAAATGTGGCCAGGACAATAAACAGTAAAAACCTTTGCTCTGTGGCAGTGAACCAGCTCTCCCCTGGAGTATCAATGAAGATATACAGCGATATACTTCCAGTGAAACCTCGACGCGAGCCTTGGAGAAAGCGAGAAATGCCTCACTCGATCCGGGCCCGATCCTGCAAGGCCAACCGCGATACGAAGAGCCGAAGCATGGGCCGACTCAAAACGTCAAGAAAAGTCTTGGAGGGGCAAAATCAGCCAATAATTGCATAAATTCGGCGCGACTAGCCAATGACTAGCGCCGATCATGACAGCCAGAAAATCCCCCACCAAAACCCGCGGGGAACGACGTACTATCACAGATATCGTCATCGTTTCAGGTCCTGCCGAGGACCGGGAAGAATCGGATGATATCAACAGGAACGGACCACCGGACCGGCCAGACTGGTCCACCTGCAGTTGCGTCTTTTTCTTTTCTGATGTATAAATAGGGCCGCCCTGGTCGCGAGCAAGGGAAATGGAGCAGCACGCGATCAAATTAATTTCGAGGCATTTTGAATCATTTGCGGAGTACGGAGATCCGATCACTACGACTACTACATCCTACAACATACACACAAGATAAATACCTCGATGTCTGCCACGGCTATTACTTCTCCTCCTGCCATCAACATCACCCTCCCGCTTCTCCTCCGCACCCCCTCTGCGCCTTCTTCCCCTGTTGAGTGTATGTCCTCGCCCCACCACCCCCCATCCTCGCCCCCCGAATCATACTAACTAACAATCACAGCAAAACTCACCGACGACACCATGACCATCCGCCAGTTCGGCACCATCAAGTGGTACAACGACGCCCAGGGCTTCGGCTTCATCACCTCCGAGTTCGGCGGCGAGCTCATCATCCGCTCGCAGGCGCTCATCCCCGCGGGGACCCTGAGAGAGGGGATGAGGGTTTCGTATGAGGCTGTTCAGGGGCCTGTTCTGCTGATGGCGGATCAGGTCCAGCCTGCGGAGTGACTGAATGAATGAGTTAATGAATGGATGAATGACTTTCGACGGCCGAGAGTTGGGTTTACCAGACTGTGATTCTTGAAGATGGGCTTGTATGATCTATCTCTATTTTGTTGTGTTTATAAGCGGGACTTTTTGGTTTAAATGAATGATACCACCAACTTTTCTACTATATTGCATTTTACGAAGGTAGACGGCGTTTCTTCCGCTTGACTGGGACATGACTGTTTGCTTGTCTTGTTTCCCCGCTTTTGATGGCAGGGATATACACCCCTGGGTAGACTGGTGGTGTATAGTATTGCAAATAAGCAGCCAGCCGTTAGCCCGAGGCTCGGGAGATCCGAACCCTCCATGCCGAAACAGTATCACGCGAGCTGTTCTTTTTCAGCTTTAATATATCCCTTATAGGTATTTGGACACGAGTAAGCGAGAGGGCTTACAGGGGTATTAGTTCTATAATTTTTGTTCAGTCAAGTCGAGTAAGATACCCCACACCGACGTAATCACCCGGAATCTCCCGAGACCACAAATGGCTGAATAAGGAATTGTGCAATATGAACATAAAATTCGCATTATCTACTGCATCTAGAACTACCTGGGGAAAAATGACAAGGTGAAGCATAAAAAAGATCCAAAGAGATGGCGATAGTCAGAAATGAGGAATCCTCCTTCAATTGAGACCCAGCATGGGATCTTCCTGCGCGTGAAACAACCCCCCCTTGCAAGTGTCAGCTTCATGGATGTTGATAGACAATAGTCTCGTCTGATACCGGATAGTAACTACATCCTTTTCGTCGGTTTTATCTCTAAGGCGTTGTTCCCTGTGGAAGATTGTAGCCAATCAACATCCTCAAAAATGGCAGGGGCGCGGTTGGGCTAAACATCAGCCACTGCATCCCATCCCATCATCATCATCATCAACACTTGTCTCTCCAGCCATTCTAGTCGAAAGGGCGCGGTGGTTCCTCTGCCCTGTTTCTCCCGTGTGGGAACTGCGACCTCTGCGCCCATTCTTCCCAAGCGCCAGTTTCCTACCTCGGGGTTTGTCAAGTTGGACATCTCGCAGAAAATAGAAGAAGAAGGACTTCCTTTCTATGTCGCGGAGAACTATTATCCTGTTTCTATCGGCCAAGTCTTCGCATCCCGGTACCAGGTTGTTTCCAAGCTCGGATATGGCGCCTCCTCCACAGTTTGGCTGTGCCGAGACCTTGTGTGAGTTTCACTGCTACTACATAAACCATCGAGTCTGATCCAAAATATAGAGAGCATGGGTTTATACACTCAAGGTCTGTGCTCGAGGAGAGCGCCCCAGGCATGAGATCATAGTCTCGGACCTGTTGACCAATGCCAAAGACCACACGGGAAAGAAGATGGTGCGGCTAGTCCTTGATTCCTTTGAGGTTTCTGGTCCCAGCGGAAGACATACGTGCTTGATATACCAGCTACTCGGAATGAGCTTCACCGAGTTCCAAAGTTACTTCCTGGTGGCAGGCTTCTGAAAGAGCTTGTCCAGAGAACCATCCAGCTGATTCTGATATCACTGGTTTTCATACACAAGAACGGTGTAATACGCATCGGTAAGTATCTTAGTTGAATAAAGTATTGTTACTGACGGGAAGTTAGGATATCTCGACGAATAACATACTCCAGGGAATTGAAGACACCTCTATCCTAAGCCAAATCGAAGAAGACGAGATTCGCTAACCCATTGCCCGGAAAGTCCTCGATGACCGAACCATCTATTACTCTCGACCAATGCCAAACTCAGCTGGCTTGCCTGTTCTTTCAGACCTCGGCGAGGCAAGAATTGCCTTGGAGACAAATCGAGGTGATATCATGCCCGGCATCTATCGCGCCCCTGAGGTGATTCTAGACATGGATTGGAATTAAAACGTAGATGTCTGGTCAATCGGTACCATGGTGAGTGTCGCACCAGACTCCTTTTTTCCCTTTCGCCTGTCCAAACTCTGCTTAATGCATCAAGATATGGGACATGGTAGAGGGCAGCCACCTCTTCTTCGCCAAAAAAAGACCGAGTCCTCAACGATGAACAACACCTGGCAGAAATGGTCTCGCTGATGGGTCCACCCCCGACCGAGTTTCTCAGACGCAGCAGCAGCGACAAAGTCCGCCAATTCTGGGATAATCAAGGTATGTCTCGATCTATGTTTTCTCTCTGGCACATTCCGTTTCTAACAATTCTTATCCTGCTACAGGCGTCTGGAGGGGCTCAGTACCTATACCAGAACAATCATTTGAGACGAGAGTGCAGCAACTCTCTGGCGAAGACAAAGCGCTATTCGTAGCGTTCTTGCGGAGGATATTCCGCTGGCTACCGGAAGAGCGGCCAACAGCGGAAGAGCTTGCGTATGATGACTTGCTGATGCAACCGCTGTTAGCCGCGAGATCTGCTGGGTGATATGTCTACAAGCGTCGATTCTTGTAACTATATCTGTAATATAATAAATGATGGATATCGGGATGTTTGAGAGTAAAAGAGTACAAGTAGAGGATAACAACAAAAAGCTAGGATATTTATAGGTCTAGCGAAGGGTATCTGAAGTAAATTAAGATTATAGATATATGGATCCGAACTCGAATAGGGACCATAGCTCTTCACGCCCTAGCAATCTCCTCAAACCCATCCAAAAACGCCTGATCAACAGTCGTATACCTCTCCAAAAACGCCTCCCACTCGCGGTCACAATACCTCGCCTTCCCCTTCCACTCCCTCACAACATCCCAACCCAGAATCCCCGCCTGCGCCAGCTTCGCAAAAAACCTCACGACAAAAAACTGTCCCGGCCCGGCCTCCGTCCGATGGAAAAACTCATCAAACCCCAACTTCGCCAGCGCATCGAGAACGCCCAGGGGCGCGTAGTGTTCAAAGGGTGAGACGGGCTTCTGGAAGACGGGGCTGAAGCGGCATTTCGGCCAGATTTTGTGCGTGTAGGGTCCGTCGGTTAGCCGCACGCCGCCGAACATGTTGTACATCATCATGTCGTCGGTGTTGACGGGCTTTAGGCCCAGTGTCCACTGTGTCCCGCCGATGTCGGGTTGTGGTTTGCTTTCGAAGAGCCAGAGTTCGTAGGTTGTCATTTTTTTTTGGATTTCGGGAATATAGGTGTGAGCTTGTTCGAAGAAGAGGAGATTTGGTTATCTTGTGTAGTAGTAGTAGTAGCTTGATAAGATCTTGGTATGAGATCGATCGGTCGGGATGTGGAAGAAGGTCTTATTTAAACTATGCCTGTGGTTGCTTCCTGTTTATTGTATGTTCCGTGCTATTGGATGTCATATAGGAGCTTTGATGTACACTACAGGAGTGCTGTTGAGGTCTTTGATATTGCTGACTTTGTTCGTCTCATGGAGTTATGAGTTGTTCTTTCATCTGATACAGGCAGGCTTTCGTCCACGTAATGAATAAAGAGACCTAATCCAGTAACTTGTCTTTCAAGTCCGCATGTTATGTCTTTCTGCTTGTGTGTAATCCATAAGGGACATCTTTGTGTTGAATGGAGATGATACATAGTGACGCGGCTGCTTTTAGGTATGTATGTAGCAGTCCAACACTCTCCCTCCATAATCTTTGCAAATCCAGAGAGTTAATCAGATGCTTGTTCGCGAGAAATAAGAATAAAATCTTCAGACCGCGATCTGAGACCAGTGCGCTCTTCTATTACCAAGTATTTAATTAAATATGGTACACGAGGTTTGCGGGGCGTTCCATATATGTGCCTTGAAAAGTATTATGGAAGGAAAGCTACCTAGGGCGCTACCTAGGGCTGCCCCAGTGTAAGTGATAGATCGGACCTTGTATAAATAAGAACATCCACTGACATGGAAAGTCGCGAGAAGCCAGATTTGTATGTCAACATGCAAATACTTAGGTACATATGTATGTACTGTCCTTCGCCAAGGAATCAATCCAATCATACACCAAATTGTGCATAGCGCCCCTACTGTACATAATGCCCGAGTCGTAAGTAAGATAGAGAAAGTATAACCCGGTACCGACCAGATTTTAGTACTCCGTACTAGTAGATAGCTAGAATTGCGGGTCTAGTACATACCTAATCCAGCGAGATACGCGAAGGCACCAATCAAGCTTGCATTTTCGAGGTCTAGGGATGCGTTTAGTCCCTCATTCATCTCGTGTCAGACCCGGAAATAATACATATGCAGCCCCTAGTAGCCGGAGCGAAGCCTAGAACCACTAGCTAGCTTCCCAAGACCAGAGCTGAGCTATGAGAATAGTAGTAGCGGCCTTGGACATAGTTGGCTGACGTCCTCTCTATGTGCCTTCACCGCATAAATAAATAAATACCTGCAAGAAGACCACACCACACCACACTCCCGCGCTTCAAGCTCGTCCATCTGCTCCCTTAAACTCTCACTCTCACAACAACGCCAACAAAATACAATACATATGGCCGCCCCAAAATCCGTCCTCATCACCGGCTGCAGCAACGGCGGCCTCGGCTCCGCACTCGCCCTCGCCTTCGCAACACACCCAAGCAAAAACCTCCACATCTTCGCGACCGCGCGCTCGGTGTCGAAAATGAGCGATCTCGCCGAAAACCCCAACATAACCCTCCTGCCACTCGACGTGTCATCCCGCGAATCAATATCCTGCGCCGTCACGACCGTGTCCGCCGCCACGGGCGGGAGGCTCGATTACCTGGTCAACAACGCGGGACGGAATCGGTACATGCCGATTCTCGATGAGGATTTGGATGTTGCGCGCGCCGTCTTTGAGACGAATGTTTGGGGCGCTGTTGCTGTTATCCAGGGGTTTCGGGAGCTGGTTATCAGTGCCAGGGGCACGGTTGTTAGTGTCACGAGTGTGGGCGGGCATTGTAATGTTCCTTATATGGGTATTTTCTTTCTTCTTTTTTTCTTTGTCTTCTTCTGTAGTTTTTGCTTCGGCTTTTGTTGAGGGAGGGTTGTGCTAATTACGATGGATAGGGGTGTATGGCGCGTCGAAGCGGTCGCTGGAGATCATCACCGAGACGCTGCGGCTTGAGCTCGCGCCGTTTGGAGTCAGGGTTGTGTCGCTGGTCACTGGCGCTGTGGATTCGCTTGGAAAGACGCATTGCGATGGTCTGACGCTGCCGGAGGACAGTCTGTACAAGAGCATCGAGGCGGATATCATCCAGCGCGCAGTATGGAATGATGGTGTACCGCGAGAGTCGACGACGAAGTGGGCAAACAACGTCGCTGGGAAGATAGTCGGAGGTACATCGGGCTTACTCTGGGCAGGAGGCTCTGCAGGGGCGATGTGGCTGTTTGAAAAGGTCCTGCCTGCGTGGGCGTTCGACAAGCTGATGACGATGGGACAGGGGCTGGATAAACTGGGACAGAAGAACTCGGTAGTATTTAAAGATAGATGAGCTAGTGAATACACTCAACAGGCTACTTCTTTGCCATGCGGACAACAGCCTGTGCCAGAGAGCCTTTCATCGAATCTTTCATCCCGTCGAGAGCGTCTTTCAATTTCTCCTGCGCCTGGGTATTCGACACCTTCATCTGATCTCGCACTGTGTCGATCGCGACCTTGACCTTGTCCTTCATGCCATCTTGCCTCTCTAGCGCGCTGTACGGACCTGGAGAAGACGGGCACGAGCAGGGGAGCTTGACGACGCTGATGGAGTGGATATTCAGGGAGAAAGCGCCTTCTTGCGTTTCGTCGGTACTACTCCATTAGTACGCTCGAGCAAAGCATAGTAGTAGCCGGAGCGGCATACTTCTTAATCCAAACCCCGAATCCCCTGATATCATCCAGCTTCAACGGGTCCACGGGCTTCCCATCCTTACACTGGGGCTGCAGCCGGTCGAATCGAATAAACCGTCTGGTCGGCGTGGCCAGCCCCTTCTCATTCTTGGCCCAAAACGTTTCCTCAAATCCGTACGGACGGTCGTCCTCCACCACGATGGTGTAGATTTTCCCGTCTGATTTGCCCAGCATGATCTCGATCGCATCGTAGTCGCCTATGTCCCACACATTGTAATGGCCCATCGTGTGGATCGCAGCCCACGCGGCGCAGTCGATGCGCTGCCGGTCGAGCCAGCCGTTGAATTCGGTCTGCTGCATGTGCTCGTAGTGGTCAAGGCTCGCGTACGAGATGCCGTCGACGACGCGGCTGTTCGTCGCCTTCCAGTTTCCTGCCCAGGGGCTGGAGAGAATGTTAGCCGGGTCCAAGAGCGTTCATACAATCAAGCGGGGGAGAGGACAGGGGAGGACAGGGGCAGGGAGGGAATAGAATACCCGACGCCATCGAAAAGGACTCTGCGTTCTGTTACATGCGCGTCGCAGTCCATGGTGGTTTTCTTCTTTTTGGTCTAGGAAATAAGAATGCGATGAACCCCGCTGCGAAGAATACGTAAGGATTGATCTGTGGAGGAAGGAAGGTTTGGCTGCGTCACTGGAAGTCTAAACGGTGAGAGTGTACCTCATGTATGAACTCTACAGCTTCGCCTTCGCTCCTGCCCTTTCGTCACGCACCACCAACCGCCGGTCCCCTGCTGTCCTCTCACCGTCGTTGTTGCTCCTGCTCTTCTCTCGGTCGCGCATCACTCGCCGGAGGATCTTCCCACTCGCGCTTTTCGGCACCTCGTCAAGGAATTCGACCTCGATGAGCCACTTGTGTCGTACTTTCTTCGCCTTGACGTATTCGATCAGTTCGCGGCCGATCGCTAGCACTCCATCTTCGGTGTTTAGTCGTGGGCGAACATCCGACTTGAGCATGACGTACGCTTTGGGCTTTTCGCCGGCGTAGTCGTCTGGCACATAGGTAACTCCGACGTCCTCGACGGCAGGATGGCCCAGTAGCAGGTCCTCAATCTCGGCCGGCGATACAGCGATCCCTTTCACCTTGATCATCTCCTTGATCCGGTCTGTGATATTGATAAATCCCTCGCGATCCATGAACCCGACATCTCCAGTATGCAGCCAACCCTCCTCATCAAACGTCTCCCTCGTGGCCTTCTCATTCCCCAGATACCCCATCACGATCTGCGGTCCGCGCGCAAGAATCTCTCCTTCCTCTCCATACCCAACCTCCTTGCCCGTCGAAACATCGATAACTTTTACCTCGGTGTTCGCCACAATCATCCCGCCGCGCTGCGCATACTCATACGACTGCTTCTCCGGTGGATGCGCCGTAATGCAGCTGCAGGACTCGGTCATCCCGTACCCCTGCTTGAACCCTGTCCAGGGATACCGCTCCTGCAGCTTCTGCAAGATCTCGCCGGAGATCGGAGCCGCACCAGAGGAGAAACGCTGGACATGTGAGAGGTCGTATTTCGCGGCAGTGGGGTCCTGCAGGAGGCGGATGATGATCGGTGGGACGGAGAGGATCTCGGAGATTTTGTACTCGACGATTGTCTTCAGCATCGACTCCATTGTGAAGCTGGGCAGCATGTATACGGTCGAGTTGCGGATTATCGGGAGGTGCATTTGGTGCACGAGGCCGGTGACTAGCTTTGTGAGTGGGATGCGTTGGTGGGAGAAATGGGGGGTTTACTGTGGAAGAGAGGTAAGACCGCCAGTGACTTTTTCGTGTCTTCCTGGGTGAGTTGGATGATTTGCATGCATTGTGCGATAACATTGTGATGCGCAATCATGACCTAGATGGGTCAGTCGAGTCCTCCGTCGTGATTGAGTACTTACAGCCTTGGGAAGCCCTGTAGTACCGCTACTAAAGCTGAGGAATCCACAAATATCCTTGTTCGTCTTGCCTGACGGAAGTTTCCAAGGCATAGCTTGTTGCGCAGCACCCAAGCTCTTGCCCTTATTCACGAGCTGCTGCACTGAAGTATATTCGCCCTTCGATCCTTCGAGGAGGAAGATATGCTCGGCCGGGATTCCCGCATTCTTCGCAGCTGGAATCGCGACATCCATCGACGACGGAACAGTCATGAGGAACTTTGCACGAGCAGTCTTGAGGGCAGATGTCATCTCCTCGACGTTGTATGCAGGCGAAGCGCCGGATATGATGCCGCCTTATAAACACTATTAGCATCACCTCTTATACGGAATGCAGTGTGCATATATACATACCAGCACGAACAGTCGCAAGCATTGCAACAGGGTACCAAATCGTATTCGGACTGAACAGCGCGACCGTATCGCCAGGCTGCAGCCCATAGTCCACCACCAGCGAAGTTGACACGTAGGTTGTCAGCTCCTTAAGCGCATCATACCGGATTTCCTCCTTGGTAATTGCATTCACGAATGAGCCAAGCTCCTCCGGCTTGGAGTTCCGCAAAGGCGAGTATTCCGAGTCGAAGAGCCATTCCCAGATTGGGATGTCGGTGGGAACTGCGATGGATTAGCTGCGTGTCTCGAAGGCTGCGTTGTACGAATGGGAGCCCCGTACTGTCAAGACGTGGGTGCTGAGAGGTGAAGATCATATTTTCGAAGTTTTACACGTTGAATGCTCTGCCGGAGCTTCATTGAGCACTCGTGGAGTCATTCCTTGCGCTGACTATTTAAAACAAACTGGTCAGAATGCGGGGAAGCGGGGATGAAGTCGCTCTGGCCCGAGGTCTGCAATCCCCCGCGAATCGCATCTCGGCTATGGCTTCTATCCAAGACCTTGTCTAGATTGTTATTAAAGTGATGGATATGTCTTGCCATGCTGGTGGTAGGACTCAGCCATGGTCGACGGCGGAGACATTGATCGGTGTAATAATGATGTCAGTCTGGCCCTATATATAATGCGACTGAATAGGGATATCATTTACCAATCTCTAAGCTTCCAAATTCAATCTTGAAGAAAACTGAATTCTTCAATGTCCGTCTCCCACCTTTAGCTTATCTACAGAAAAAATGCCCCAATCAACAACCCCCCACCCAGCCCAACGAACTATCGAACCGCACCCATCGCCACCCCGAAACACCACAGACTCAATCGAATACACCCCGCACCCTTCTCACTCCATCGCCCTCCCCCAAAACCGCGCCTCAATCCTCCAACACATCCAAAACCTCTACGCTGGCAGCGCCTCAGAAACCGACATGTCCGTCTATGCGGAGCAAGCCGTCTATGACGACCCGTTCAGTTACTGCGATACACGGTATAAGATCGCAGGCCAGTGGTACGGGATCCCGAAGCTATTCAGGCGGTCTGAGACACTTGCGACGGAGGTTGTTGAGTCTGATGAGGATGGCATGGTGTGGAAGCAGAGGCAGCGGTGGGTTCTTAGGGGGTTAGGGGAGAGTCTGGGCGGGAAGACCGTGGATAGTCTTGTGAGTTTGAGGCTTGAAACGGAAGAGATGGGTGGAGGGGAGGAGAAGGTGGTATATCACAAGGATATGTGGAGTGGGAGGGACTATGACCATGAGGGGTTTGGGGCGCTTGTTAAGAAGTTGAATGGGTGAGTGTGCGCCTGAGAGAGTATCTATATGATAGAAAGGGGAGAGTGCTAACCATGTATGTGCAGGGATAAACTTACACATATCACACAGCCGCCAGACTCAATTTAGGAGCTTCTAAGGTATGAGGGACTGGGGTATATTATATACATCCTAGTACTAGTATGAATAGGCTTTTGTGGATGCAGTCTCATCTCTTCTATCAATATATCTTTGTTCCTGCTGTGGAATATGGATTGCACCAAGGGAAATGCTCAATTGGCTTTAAAGCAGTAAATGGAGACTTCAGGCTCTAGGCACTGCTACTCTAATCATACCCACGCAGAGGAGGTAGTTATCTTTTCATACCGCTCGCTTATACTGTGCCTCATCCAGGCTTATTTTGACTGGTGCAGCATGAAAAGAGTCATGAGCAGATGCAGCCCAACAATGACGGATTCAAAAGACCGCAATTCCCAATGAGGCTTAGTTTGAATGAACAAAACCACCTTGTTCTTCTGCTAAAATCTCATCTCTTTAGCGGGTTGCCGATTCTTTCCAGCTTCTCGGGGTTAGGGTCACTCCGCAACTGCGGGCTTAATATAGACCAAAGCAGATAGCATATCCCACAGTCGACATGAACATTGTAAGCCTGGCATTTCGGAGGGCATCGGCTCGGCCCGGGGCCGTATCTGGCTTCCCGCCTAGGATAAAACGGGCTCTTCCAGGGACAGTTACATCTATTCCCCGGGCCCATCTTCATGCTCGCACTGCCTCCACAGGGCGAACAGAACAGCTAAGAGCAAAACTGAAGCGGCACGCCCACTCTGAGCGCTTCCCTCCATTGCCAGCTTATGAACCCTACGACCGGGCCCACATCCACTGAGATCATCACAAAGGGCCTACACGAGGACGGCCATCGCGCCTGGGGGTTCGTCATCTACTGCTGCACATATAAAAGCCAGACAGAATGGGACGAGTTCATGCGCCGGCTGCTTGAAGACACGGAGGAATACTTCGATCCTGACGAGGCGCTACCAGGCGAAAGAGAGCTGTTCAATAACCTGGCCATAACGGTTTTCGATGACCCCGCAGCCTTCGATGGGGCAACTGCCGCTACCGTCCATGCACATTTCAAACGGTGGGCGACAATCGCACCGCAACGCGAACAAGGGACCGCCGCCGGAGCCGCAGCAGCAGGATCGGAGAGATGGGGACCGGAGGTAGTTCCCCAGTGATACACATACTGTCTCCAGGTGACGCAGGAAGCACTAGATTCGATCCTTAATCCAATTCGCAAGGATTCTATCCACCGGGAGAGACCCTTTGTGCGCCTCATTGATAAGAACTGGGAGGCCTACTCGCAGTACGAAGATGGACAGCTGATTGACTGCGATGAGGAGCCGAGTGAGGGCGATACGCATAATGAGGTTGGGTAGATGATTGTTGAGTTTCAATTTGTTATGATTGCGCGAGGTTTGAGCGTGGGAGGCTTATTATGTTCGTCCGCCGTGAGTTGTTTATTTTGCGTAGATGTTTTTTTTTAGCGGTTACTAGGTAGCGTGTTTACCTGTTGATCATGTATTTGCTTCAAGTTTTTAATCTCTACGGTGCAGCTCTATTCGGCTAGCCTATCTTGTTGTACCGCATTCGCGAGCTCCCAACGGATTTGCCCCCGCCTTTTTTTCTTTTCTTTTCCTCCCCGCTGTTCACCACGCTGCTGTTGAGCTCTAGACAAGCTATATGATACCCTCAGCTGATGGTATTACTTGGATCTTGGGACATGACTCCCAAGTTCCGAAGACAGCGCCCGCCTAAGGCCACGCGCACAAAGGCCTCTTCGGAGTCCGTTCGAGGCTCACGTCTTGAATCTCTTGTCCTTCACCTCCGGTGTAGGCATTTGCAAAGCGAGGTATACTCTATACCCCTATAACAAAATGGGAAAGCCGCTTTTTTTTTTTTTTTTTGTGGCCTCACACAAATACTGGACCACCAACGGATGGTATAAGGGGTTGAGTAAGACAGGTGCGATATAGAAAAGTAAGAAAGGTCCGTAATTTCCAAGATTTCTACATGATTAGCGATTGGATCGACCCGCGAGGAGATGTACAGGCTGTGGCCCTTCTAGGCCGGGATTTCTGCTTTCTGTTGGATTCGATATGCCAGAGGCACGAAGACATACATATCTAGTCTACTGCCATTATTGCCTCTCTCTGTCCCCGGTTAGTTATGTTCGGGCATTTATTCTACATCATGAGAGGGGGGCTAGCTGATCTAGACAGGTAAATGCTGCATTGAATATCCGTCTTTTGCACATACATACAGCCACATTGCGGGGTGGACAATCGGGCCTCCCACACACACAGCGGCACATAAGCTGCGATCTTTCAGCTGGCCTTGGCTAGAAACTACAACAAGTTCTGGGTACGCTGCTGCTTTTTGGTTTGCGTGGCGCGAGGGCTTGAGTGAGTGGGGGCGAGAAGGGTTAGGTGCCTACAGAGCAGCACTATTATGATCACGCCTCGCTTCAGATTAATAGTGAGACTTCTTATTCATCTTTTTGGGGATATGCATATTCTACCCGATGCATTCGTGTATGATTCCCGTGGATCGACTTGATCACAGCCCACAGGTGATGTATTCGGTCTCATCTTCCGCCTCGTCTTTGCATTATTGGACCAGGTATCTAATCCTACGGGAAATGGTTGGCTCGGCCGTCTTTAAACCTAATTGATCTACGTTTCCTAGTGCTGACAGAGGTTCCTGTATACTACATGTACTCCATAGAGGCTGTGAGCCGGTAATCGGGGGGATGGATCCTTGGGCTAAGAATAGACGAACTAGCCAATGGCCGTGAAGAATTAGGGAGATCCGGCTGGGTCTTTTGCGGAGAGTTAGGCGGCTGATGGAGATACGTTCTCCACTGGGTGACGGATGCTTACCTGGTGCATTTCTTACAATCCCCCGCCGAGTTCCAGAATATAGTGGGCTGTGAGTTACAATGGGCAGCGGACGGGATGGGATATGAGCCAAGATGGGATGGGATGCCTTAGCTGAGCTGAAAGGACATGTACATATACAGCTGCTCTCGCTGCTTTCTCTCCAGGGTAGACAATCAACTACACTTGACCACATACATTCCTGAATTAAAACATGTCTCCTCACGCAAAGTTCACCATCCCGAAAGAATTCCAAGACCAGCTCGAACCCGCCGAGCCCCTCGACACGCGCAGCGATGAGGAAATCCTCGCCTCGCTTTCTGAACACCGGCCCGTGACATCGGAGAAGAACATCTGGGCCTACTGGCACGCCGGAATCTCAGACATGCCAAAATGGTGCCAACGGAACATCATCGACTGGCACCGCATCTGCGGCCCCTCATGGACAATCCGCGTCCTCGACACAGTCCCAGACTCACCCAACCACGCCCTCAAGTACATCCCCGCCGACATGCTCCCCGAGACCTTCGTCAAGGGCACAATGGCGGGCCCCTACGTCGGCCCGCACAGCGCCGACTTCCTCCGCGGCGCATGCCTGTACCTCTTCGGTGGCGTGTTCATGGACGTGGGGATCATTCTAATCCGCAGTCTCGAC
The DNA here is from genome assembly GCA_000812125.1 of Aspergillus ustus. Taxonomy (NCBI): domain Eukaryota; kingdom Fungi; phylum Ascomycota; class Eurotiomycetes; order Eurotiales; family Aspergillaceae; genus Aspergillus; species Aspergillus ustus. Next base: position 129,006 of record JOMC01000026.1, read on the forward strand.
CGCGTCTGCTGGTCGCAGCTCGCGGACCCGGACTCCCCCTACACCATCAGTGTCCCCTGGGTGTGCGAGAGGACGATGGGGAACCACTTCGTGGCAAGCCGCAAGGGGGATCTCTTTATCAAGCACTGGCACGAGCTCTTCGTGCACGTGTGGCAGGACCGCACGAGCCACGAGGGGATGTGCCAGAACCCGCTGTTCGCCTTTATGTCCAACAGAACGGCTGAATCGGCCTTCGAGGCCGCCGAGGCGCGAGGGCTTATCTTTGAGTGGCAGGTGAGCCCCATTATCGTCTTCGAGTATATCACCCAGGTCCTCGCGTGGGTCAGGCTTACTATGCTCGAGGATGCGGGTGACGGGTTCAGCGGCGTCGACTACGCGATGGAGAAGGTGCTCTGGTTCGACGTGCTCGCTGAGAACTGGCGCATTGAAGCGAAGATCGGGTTCCGAGGTGAAGATGTCTTTAATCTGCTTGCGACGCGGTTGGATGCGGATCCCGACTCGGAAGAGTACAAGAAGGCGTATGAGATTGTGTGGGGGTGCTTGACGCAGGGCAGTATGCAGAAGGTTATGCATGGGAAGAATCTGACCAAGTCGCTGGCTCTCGGCTCGCTTTGGGATTTGGAGGAGAATGAGGGGATGGATATCAAGGAGGGCACGTTTGCCGAGTTGTTGAGATATGGAGCGACGAGGTTTAGGCAGACGAGGGAGGGCATTGCGGTCGTGCAGATGGAGTGGCCCAAGGTGACGATGAAGAAGGGCGTCTATGAGCCGTGAGCCCTTGATAAAATGTGGCGTTTGGAAACACACGCAGAGATTATAGCACAACTACTGTCCCTGGAGGTCTGTGGTTCGTCGTATAATTAGCTGTATGGTATGAAAGTCAGAGAGCGAATATATCATCTTGATCGTGTCAACCCCATAGCCATAATGACGACTAAAAAGAATTATAAATGTAGTATCAAGAACGGACATTGGGGGGCATTTCTAACGTACACAGTCAATTTCATCGACGACCTCTGACAGGAGGACAATGCTGATGAGAATTTCAGTGCCCGCAGAGACCTTCACGATGATAGAGCCCTCATAGAAAAAGATATAAAACAGCACTGCCATTGTCGGTGCTTGACCTTTCTCGTTGATTGTGAGTATCACAGCATGGAAAGAGCTCTGTGTGTCTCCAGAATGTATTTTTGATTCGGCGATGCTTGTTGGCCTTCGTGTAAGGTTCTAATAAAGTGTGCTGCGCTCGAGCCAGGGTTAGGACGGCAAGTTCCCTCTAATATATTGTCGTTTATGTAGGTCTGCCTAGGCACGGTGGGAATGCTATGATAAAGGCGCTGAATATGCACGGATGTCTGGAGAATTGTGATTCGTGGGCTTTGGTAGTAGGAAGAGATATAGTGACAACTTGGGCTAAGGGGCAAAGGCAATGCTGCAGAGATGTTTGTATCTACCCCGGATGAGACTGAATTTCTGTATCTCATTGTCAAAGTACCGGCTCTCTTACTGATCCTATGAACATAATGCTTTTTGCTCGATTGGCATAGTGCTGGGTAGATAGATACTCGAGCCCAAGCTCCCGGTGGAGTCTACTGCTGGAGAGTCTGTACCCACTCGAGGAGTGTGATCATATGGGTATGGTGGTACAAACCGCGGTTCTCTGCAAGAAGTCAGTATATGAAGAGGTCAAGGAACTCCAACGGGCACAGGGACGGGAGGGAGTTATCCTCACGCACCCTGATGAGGCCGATGCGACAGTGGGCGCTGCGGTTGAAGACCGAGCGGCGTTCTTGGGGCAGGGGGTAACAATCCGGACGACAAGGGTAGCTGGAAGGACTCTCAAGTCAATGTCTGGTGTGTAAATGGTGGTCGTTTATCTTAGAAGGGGCGGAATGTCGATTGTGCCTCCTAGATTGTCTTAACGTCGCTGGTTATTGGACTTCATCTCGTGTATTCCGCAAATGCTTCTCCCAAAGGAGCACAACCTGATGGTTAATCATTTGACAATTTGATGACTGTTCAAGGTTAAATGGATGGCCTGAAGAAAGATGAAAGAAAAAGGAGAATTTATCAAATTAGCAACGTCAAAAAAGTCGGTCAGATAAATACCAGCCTGCTTGTTATACAAGGATACTGTGCCACCCATCCATTCTAGTGCACGTATACTATTGTATTCAACATACTATGTCCCATTTCTACTGGAGCGGGAATCTAGGAATGCCTGTACACTGATGCAAATACTATGCTGTCAAAAGAGTCAAATTTGGTATGGTTTCCACGGTACTGAAACTAACCGACCCCTACGGTAGCCT